>JADFUC010000738.1:0-108857 GCA_019722365.1 Lithospermum erythrorhizon | reverse complement strand
AAGCAATCACTCATGAGACTTCCTACAATGGACTTATCGCAATTTCCCGATTAAGAGTGCTCTTGAAGCCATGGCAGCCTCTCATTTCATTCTAAGTTTTAGGCATTTGACATTAACATTTTCACTATCACACATTTTATCAGAAATCAAAGCCAAGCCTATGTTATCTTTCTCTCCCAAGATTCATAAAGATTAAATGATTTCATCTCAGTACTCATTGTCACTTATGTCACTGAACATGTCCTATACTATCACACCATCTGTATTAAGTTAAAGCATTACTCCAAGATAAAAAATGGATTTAATTCATTCATCATGAAGCTTGCATCACCTAATCTGACCATGGAATTTGCCTAAAGAAAATAAATTTGTAGAAGTCAGTAAACATGATTCAAACTTGTATATTAAATACCCCTCTAAGGCCATAATAGATTCAAACTATACAAATCCTCCTAATAATATATAAGTTCTACCTTCAAAATCCTTTAAACATGCAATCTTTCATCATGGTATTTAAAACATATCAATCCATTATTATTTACTTAATCGGCATGCAAAAAGTTTACACTTCAGGCATAATGAAATGAGTTCAAATTGTATATGTTAAGAAATAAGAGTAATCATGTACAATCTATAACATGTCTAATTTAACTTCAAATACAAGTCACTTGGGTGGTGACTAACAAGCTCAAACATATTAGACATTTTATTTCCAATATAATAAGATATAAATGCCCAAGTTTAACTCATTAGTTTGGCCACTTAAGACTGTGCTAAATAATTTCTCAATAGACAACTTTAGTTAATACCTCAAAATAGTTATTAGATTAATATGAAATCTAAATACCTATTTAATTATTTATCTTCTGCATTGGGCATTCTAATGTTATCACAGATAATTTTAATTGCTCATGTAACCGTTAAGTAACTATTATTCGAGATAAAATATTAATTTTACACATTTAGTTAAAGCCACTTTGGTAACTTTGATTCGCAATTAAAGATGATCACGATTTAGTTTGCACTGATATCATCAATGCTAACTGTTAAAATTACTATATCCAATATAATTTCTACACATAATGAAAGTGTCTTCATGCTCACGATACCGCCAATCGAAAGATATAATAATTTTGGTGATCTTTACACTCTAATTATTTTAAACAATAATATATGATATCACAAGAACATGCCCTCGATCCACACAAAGCATTAAACTTTAGCTTCTTCTTTCTCTTCTCTCCTGGGATACTTTTTAGTTTTCTTTAGATGTGCTCAAAAGAAACTATGCAAGTCTCCTTTACATGTTCAGAACACCACCTCCTAATTACATTCTTAAATCAATCTTAATTTGTGAGATTATGAGGTATTTAATTTAAATCCTACTCAGCTCCTTTAACTTTAACATACTCAATAAGCATCAACTTAAATCCCTTTAATAAAGAATTAGACTTTACATATTATATGGACCATAACATGTTATTGAACAATATAATAATCTAACATGAAATGGTCAAAATGTCAAGCTTTATGAGTGAGTCGCGAGGACGGACGTAGGAGAGGCATTTTATCATGGCGTCAGAAATAGGCCTGAGAGCCGCCTGCCAGTATCATGACTTCTGCTCTGGAGGTGGCGGTGGCCTTCCAATGCTAGAGTATAAAGTTGAGAAGTATAATGCGGGTTAAACCCATTTTCAGGTGTAAAAATGAGCTCAATTCAGAGTGAAGTTAACTATTTATGCTTATTTCTAAGACACGCATGCAGATCTGTTAAGTTTTGATTGATTTGAGGCGGGAAAATGAATTGCTTAGAGTTGGTTACAAATATCGCTTCTAATTACTATCGATGATGATACCTCCATGCAAGTAAAATGGGGACGAATAGTTTTTAATATTCAATTCGAATTCGAATATTTATGTATATATTTTATTAATTTATATGAAAATATATATATTAGAATTCGATTTTTAAACTTAATATAAATATGATGAATATCAATCCAATTCTGATATCGGGATAATGGTATCGAATCGAATTCGGTCTTAATTTTAGATTCTGACTAATTCGAATACTATTGTAAAAATTCAAATTGGCGATATTATCTCGATTCAAACTCTGCCTCTCTCTCGTATCCGGCCCTACCCATGTATGTATTCGTAGTAGATGTGATCCCTCCAAGGCCTTTACATGTCATCATGTTTTAAAATTTAGTAAGCATCGACATTATGTTGTTACAATTAAACTACTTTCATGATTTGTCATAATACACTATTAACAATATCTAAAGCACGTACCATGAAGAAGATATCATTAGGAGGGTGTGTAGAAGATCATTTCCGTATATTTCCTTTGCTTATTATTTATCGTGGGGCGGTAGATAGTTTTTGAAATTCATCTAGTGTCAATTTAGAGAAGCTCAATACAGATACAATCTCGATCTTCTCTAATCTCGCTTAGACGGAACTCCTTTAAACGACAGCTTATGACGTATTGTGTTTTTAAAGAAATGATTGATGTAATCGACTTCCTCGAAATTATAATCATCAACGCTTAATCAAATCTAATGCATGTGTTTAATTTTTAATAAACTAGTAAATCCTTCTAATAAAACTGAAACGGAAATTATGTTACGTTTTCCCCAAAAAGTCAATATATTTTAATTATAATAAGCGAGCTCATACCATTTTAGTCGATTTCACTGAGGTGTAAAATTGTAGAACGTTGGAACCGGCCGAGATCGATGCCCTTTTTTTAAGACATAAACCCATAGCGATTGCCATTCCAAAACTAAGATGGGTCGAAGCCTCTACAGAATGAGATATCACTCTGCATCTTCCGAACTTGTTGTCACGAATTTTGATGTACGACGTGGATTCATCTTTCTTTCTTAGACCGGTCTTTTGGCGGTTTTGCAAAGTGCAACGAAAAGTACTTTTTAACATTTCTTTTCTATGACACTAATTCCTTGGTTGTGGCGTTTGCAGTGATTGCTCAAAAATCACCTATTGTGGTAGTGAGTGCAGGCCGAATCTCGATTTACAATATTTCGTTCTTCTTTGATATGGACCAAATAAAATTTTACACATGTAGAAAGATTCAAATAATGTTGAGTGTTTGTCATTATGAATTTTTTCAAGAAATTTCTTATAGCTCTCTTTATGCTAAAAAGAAAATCGATTTCAATTGATTGAATTCTCAATAGGTTAGATTAGCCCTTCAATTATTTTTTAGGTGAATTTACCCATGAACAATTCTTTTAGGTCAGGTTACCCTCTTACTAAGAATTTCATTAAGGGTAAAATGAGATTTTCACAAATATTAAAATTTTGGGATACAATCTTAAATACCTCCCATATCATCTCTCAAACAACCCCACCCCACCACTAAATCCATTAATTCACTTCCCCTTCCTCAACATACCACCACGCGCCTGGGCTCTTCAATAAAGCACTCCACCTCATCCCCTAGTCTCCCCGCAAATGTTCTATAGGAAATTGCACCCAGATAAAAGCTTTTATTACAAGTTTTTAGGTATGGAAGAGGTGGTCGCATGAATTTGGAGAAACCATTCAGAAGAGCATTTTAGCACAAAGCCATCTAATGAACCGGTTGCTTTTGTGGTGGTTTCAAGTAAATGAGACGTGATATGGTATTTAAGACTGTTGTCGCAAAGATCGTTGCTGCCACGATGAAAGGAGGCCATGCTCGTGATTTGTAGAGGGCGCAGTGAAAATCAAACCACAGGAAAGAGGCCTGAGGGCTCATTTCAAGTATTCAAAATAAAGATCGCTTATGAAAATCTTATTTATTATTATTTCATTAATATTACACCATTGTTAAAGATAAATTAAGTCTTCCGAGATAGAAATGTGCCTCAAAGTCCTAAATATTTAGAAAGTAATTCAGCTTTAATCTTAGTCAGAAAATTAAAGAAAAGCAACCTGTTAGAAAAATTAATAAAAGTTGTAAGTGTGATTCCAATAATTGTTCAGAATAATCCGACCTATTCAAAAAAGTTCAATCCTTCATTTGATCGAATTTCTTTATAGCACGTAGCCCATAAAATTTTGCCTTTTTTCTTTATAAAGTATGTATGCATTAACTGAAGTTAAATGCTGACCATAATTCAAAATCACAATCCATCCGTCTCAAGCTATTCTCATTTAAGAGTAAGATTATACATACAAGGATCACATAGAATAGAAAGTAGAACTAATTATATGATAATTGAAATACAAAAAATATTTATGTTTGTAAATTCTGATGGATCAAATAATATAAATTTAAGAAATTTCAAGGGGTTATTTAACAAAAGTATATCATTTTCTAAAAATTTAAAGGGAAATAAAAAAAAAGTCAAGGTTACTTTAGCCCTTCAATGACTTTAATTGAGATACTAAGTAGATGCTTCCATAATAAACAAAAACGACGAATCCGTTAGATTCTTTGAAACTTTAGTAGTCATCCAAAATGGCACAACACTATAAGAGGATCATGAAGATCCAATGTATTGAATATCTTCTAAAATGACTTTATTTTATTGATTATCCATCAATTTCTAACACTGTAGTTGAGGGATTAAAGGGGTGCAAGAAAGCTAGTCATACTTAAATTTTTAAAACACAAACTTTTACTATTAAAAACTAAAACTCTATTGTCTATTTATACAAAAAATTATATTGTTCAAAACCCTTAAATCTTCATGTGTTTTTTATTTTTTTAATATCATTTCATTCAACACTTTTACATAAATTTTTAGTTCTCTAAAAATTGTTTAATTTGTGTTTCAATTGTCAAACTTAAAAACGTAGCTGCTAAACGCCGGTATCAATAACTACACATATTTATTGAAATTTATTTCCCAAACACCAAATCTATTCCTTTCTATGAGATTCTACCACCAAATATATTGTTTAAATCAATTATTGCTATTATTAGTATTGTTATATCAAATTAATATTTCAATTGTGTTCTAACTGTAAAATCCACAAGCAATGTTGGAAACTAAATAGATTCATACTAATATTCATATAAAAAGCAAAAGAGACATAATAGTTCAATTATATTTTTTAAGACCTATTATTTTATCATTCTAAAGCACCGGACAAGCAGCCTCTACTTAAAATAATATAGTAATTTCTGCTACACACACTTCGATTCAAATCCTTGGACCCATATTCGGCCACATCGAATGCGACCGAACTAAAGCAAAGTGGTCCGCATCGAACCGGTTATACACACACCAAAAACAAAGAAATCTAACATGACGAATTACTATTTTACTCCCTACATTCTTTTTCAGTCATGTATAAAAACAAGCGAATTTTCCGTTGGCCAAGGAAACAAGTAATTTCTGTCGCTATACAAAACAAATATTCGCCAGACCGAAACAAACACAGCTCCAATTCGCTTATTATTAAAAACAAACATTTGATTTATTAGTTTGTTAATTCACGAACACGATTTACAAATCAAGTACTTTCTTTCTCATAAACATAAACGTGAAATCGCAGTTTGTCACATCAAGACCAACTAAAAAACGACCAAGCTGAATCATAGCTTTAGAATAAATCGCGCATCATATTTTAAAAACAATTCACCAAAAATGATCAAGTGAATCATAAGTTGAAGAATGTTATCATATTTAAACATCACTCACATGATTTGAGAAATATTGGGTACAAATTTCTCAAATACAGACAACATTAATTATTAATTATTGAAAATTATCAAAATCAAATTATTAACATTAATTATCAACATTCGACTAATTAATAAAATTCAAATTATTAATATTCAAAATTATTAACAATAAATAATTATCAACATTCTAAATTATAAAAATCTAAATTATGAAAATTAAAAATTATTAACATTCTAAATTATAATTAATATTACACAATTCATAATCGATTTCAAGGTAAATGCTAAATATAAGTAGTAATTGAAATGACATGGTTATAAGCAAATAGATAAAATTCGCTTGTTGTATATAAACACAATAATTCGCCAGTTTATGCCAAACACGCATGACTAATGTTTTAGCACTGAAAAATCCATCGATTTAATCTAAAATTTAACAAATAACTATCAGTTTAAAATTTACCATGAGTCATATTTTTACCATTTTTTGACTATTTATATTTCTAATGTCAGCTATTTTTACCATATTTTATATCGCATAATCTAAAATTAACCATATTTTTTATATATTAACATATTTTATCATAAATCAAATTTTATTTATTTTCATAATTTCATCATACTTTATCATAATTCATATTTCATTGTTTAATCATAATTTCATAATATTTTCATAATTTTATTGTTTATAACCTAAAATTTCATAATAATTTCATAATTTTTATAATTCCCTCTATATTTCATACCCAAAATTTCATACCTCATATTTTCATATTAATTTCATAATTATATTTCACAATTTCCTATACTCTCATAATATTTCATAAATTTTATTGTTTAATCATAATTTTAATCATCAGTAATATCATATTTTATTGTTTAACTATTTATAATTGTTCCTCCGATATGTCATTATTTTATGATTTCTCAATCTAAAATTAAATCCTATATTTTTACAATATTAATATGTTTTTGTCATAACTCTAAAATTTTATCATATTTCATAATTTCATCATACTTATCATAATCTCATATTTCATCGTTTAATCATAATTTCAAAGATATCATAATTTTATCATAATTTGACTATATCTATTATATTTCATAAATTCACAATGTCAATAATTTCTAATATATAATTCATAAATCGATTACAATTGTTAATAATTATTACATTCTCTCAATTAACAATAATTCATTCTTTACTACACTTTAATAAATGCCATTATCAGATCAGAATCATCGTTGAATTCGCCATCGCATAACAGTTCACAAAATACCCTGCTGTCATATAACGAACAACATCAATTAAGCCATTACACCCAGACGCTATTAGGTTGTTTGCTCCCATGCCCAAGCCTATCCTCACGCTTTTATTACACATCAAATCCAATTTTTGTAAAAGTTTGTTCGATAACGAAAGATGCATACTGTTTATTATATGTAAACACAAATGAATATGTTTTACTTAAAATGAAATTAATTATAAGAATAACTTAACAATTAATTACATAAGAAATAATAAATAATTTTATTTACAATAAATGAATTAAATATATTCTACATACTAACGAATAATAACCATTACATAAAATAAAAACAAACAACATTCACAAGAAACGAATTAAAATAGTAATTCCATAAGAAGAAATTAAATAATTAATTACATTAGAAATAAAATTGAACATAATTGAGAAATATTAACAACAATTAGAGAGAAATATTAACAATAATTTGACAATTAAATATCTCAATTATCAGTCATTACAATCTCAATACTTACAATATTTAAGACATAATCCTCAATTCAACACTAAAGAAAGTTTTATTAACATAATAATTAAATATTTAGGACATAATCAGTTAATAACAATTTCAAAATCAATTTTGAATTAACAATAATTTGATAATACTAATATACTTCTTATAACCAACCGAATAAATAATTGCCGTTGGTTGCCTAATAATTATTTCTCTAATTCATAACAATAATCATACTGCACTCGGTTGTTTTACTAACAACCACTAATTCTTAATTCACTTGCACTAACAATGTGGATTCATTCGGGCTAGTATTATCATTTTTATGTACTAATTATTCAATACTTACGTAATTAATTATTTAATTCATTCTTATGTACTAAATATTTAATTGCCTTTTATGTAATTAATTCATTTTACGCACTAATTATTTAATATTTCTATATACTTAAATTATTTACCATTCTGTACCAACATGATCGCTTTAAGTGTAATTAATTATTCTTATGCAATTAATTTATTTAACATTTCTTATAATTAATTATTTAATTCATTCTTATGTAATTAAAGATTTTACCATTTATGTTAGTTAATTTGTTTTATTCATTCTTATGTAATTTACTTACTAATATTATGCAATTAATTATTTCATACTTTATGTAATTAATTATTTAAATTCATTCTTTCTCTGCTTATATAAACAAAGAGTTATTATCATGCTTATTATCTAACAAACATAAAGTAAATTTGTTGGTCAAGGTAATAAGCATTTTAATTCGCTTATTGTATAATACATTTAATCACCTGTTGTATATTTATAAACGAATTCCTAGTTGTTTATTTATAAAGATTGAAAATTCGCTGTTATTACAAACACATAATTGTCACAAATTAAAGCACGGGCACAATTGCTACCACAAGACAGAATATTAATAAAAAGAAAATGTTTATTTACGTTTACAGATATCAGTTGCGTATATGTTCCGGTCCGTATTATTATAAGGATTCATTTGTTTAAATCTGGTCCGTTTACTAAAACACAATCTGAAATTCTGAACTCAAAATATAAGGTCCGTGATGTTTGCCCAATTAAAAATACATACTACCATACTAAATGTATGAAAATTGACAACGTTGATACAAACTAAATTACATAAATTGCTGTTTGAGAGATATTACGTATTAGTTATTAATACTCATTTTGGAGATAGTCTAAGAGTGTATAGGTAGATTTTATCTGACATACTGCCATAAACCATGTCACCCATAAATCATACTGCAGGTTCCGCGATGCATTCTAACAATAAAAATCATCGGTGACAACCAAACTCAGCGACTACGCTTTCACAATTTCACATACTCTACCTGACTAATTGCCTTGAAATACTGGCAATCTTCATTATTAAGCGTCAATTGTTCAAATCACAATTCTAGCAGTAAGAGTAAATGGTCAAAGTGTCAATCTTAACAAGTTAATTATTGATATAAATTCCGTGAGCAGACACTGTGAAGTTTAGTCCTCATAATGACGATTTTGCGCATTGTCCTCTAAACATACAAATGCCATAGTCATTGGGCTCCCTCTCTAAAAGCTGGTTAAATATATACATTTGCCTTAATTATAATTTAAAAATAATTACCAATGTACAACATTTGTCAATTTTAGGAACCATATTGCAAAATATGTGACGCTTTTAGGGATTAAATCAGAATCTATTAACAATAATGCAGACCAACCGCATCACCTATCACACCATCCGGCATTTTATCATAATTATCTCTAATCTATCGGCCAAGTTTTTTACAATATCAAAGTCTTAAAAGAACAATACGAAATGATTGTTATTAATTTTTAAAAAGAAGAAGTAAGTACGAGTATTAGCTATTCAATATAACGATTCAGTTCAGCATTTCATACGTACAAATTGGAATGATATGCTAAATTACATTTTATTTTTTTTGTGTTCTGGAAGTCTCCCTAAATCCTGACTCCTTAACAAATAATTTAATTAAATCGACATTTATTGTAATTTAACCAACCCTGTATTTTATGGATTGGATTGAGCTGAGGGTTGGAAGTAATATTTTGTTGAAAAATTAAATCAACTACCTCAGTTGTTTTATATATGATAAAAAACCATAACTAAAGCAAACATGTCACTAACATATAGATTCCAAGCTTCTTCATTCCGCCACTCTTCCAGAGATTCCGATCAAATCTGTCTGATCACAGTTAATGAAATGTAGTAAAGATTAACATTTCAAACATTTGACATTTCTTACTACTTTATATAAAAGGATGGTTTTAGTAGATTAATTTAATGCTATGAATCTCTGATTAAGGAAGAAGCAAGATATTTTCTTTTATGACAATGATGAAGATGCCATGATCACCATTTCTCAAAAGGGGCAAAAAATAACTAAATTCTAAAATAGGTTGGTGTAAACTACAATCAAGAGTACAAATGAAGATTAATTGGTATAATTTTATTGTTAAAAATTAAAAAAAAACATATAAGAGTTTATTAACATGAGGAATAAATTTTGAATCAATGAAATCATAGGAAGCCCTCTGCCCAGAGACATGACAGGTCGAATCGAACATTGTGCTCCTGCTTCATTGGATCAGAAACTCATCAACAATTCATTCTGATGAGTTCTTGAATCAATGAGTCAGCAGCTGAGTACTCAGCCCTCGAACCGCCTCGGACTGGACTGAAGAGAGCTCCATTTTCCTCCATAACCCTAAAAAATACATATAAACCCCTAACCAACTTAAAGAACAATCCAAGAACGAATTAGGTCCAAACAACCCAATTGGGAAAATCACAATAATAAACCCATTATCTACTATATAGAAGTTGAGATGGTAATAAGTGATAATAGGGTTTGAGATGAATAACAATGAAATATAAAAAAGAGGGTATGAGATAGTTATATGAAGAGGGTAAAAGTGAATAAAGTAAAAAATAAACACTAATCAACTCCAAGAAACTAGGAATGTCACTTGCTTGAATGGCTTTTTTATTGTAGACTTGATTTTATTTTTTCAAGCATATAAGAGAAGAGTGACTGAGTGAGTGAGTAAAAAGAAGAGTAGGGTATGTATGAGATGAGAAAAGTGAAGAAAATGAAAGGGGTATTTATAGTATAATAGAAGTGAATTAGTGGTAGGGATATAAAGATCTAAGGTACACAAATAAAAAGATATGGAGCAGAGCAATGAATTTTCATATTGATACTAAAACAGTGGTCTTATTACACCATGGGATTATACACATTTGGAAGGGAACTAAAAATAGAGAATATCACTGTTTAGCATTGTACCTTACTATAACACAGTACATTAGATAGAGCCAGATGCTACTTGACTATATGTGCTGATGATGAAGAAACCCTTTCAATTAAATGATGATCGAAGTGGTGGATACTGTTTGTATGTACATTTGATTGGTCAAGACTCACGAGATAATTATTATTCCTACATGTAACAATGGTACTATGAAGAAATAATGACTTAATAGAAAATTTATAGTATATGTAGGTAGGAATGAAGATATTGTAAGAGAAAATAAATAAAGACTATAGATATTCCAACTTATGTGGTGGGGGATGTTGTGATATATATATTATTATTTGGCTAACTTCTTTTGTTAATGGGCCCATATGGATAAGGTCTTATGATTCTAGAGGTACACAAGATATTGATAAGTGGCATGATCCTATGGAGAGAGAGTGTACTGTTACACTCATAGTACTTGCCTATAAATATCTCATCACTAGTACATTCCATTTTTAATTCCAAATTCCTATTTGCTAGTACATTTTTTATATTCTGTATTCTCACATAAATCCAAAATACTGACTTGATCGTCGGAGTGTTTGTGATCGCTCCATGCGGTCACACTTTCAGGTCCGATGGCAGAGCAGATTTTGGACCCGCGAGACATTGACAGATCAGACATTTCCACACCCGCTAGACGAACAAGAAAAGAACGATCACAACAGCCTTTGTTCAAGAGAACCATATCCACCAGATTGACAAAAGTTGTAAAGAGTCCAATTGTAGTCAATAGTCCTGTAATAGAGAGTCCTTTGGATCATTGTAATCTATCATTGTTAGCGGATTGTAATTATCAATTGGCGCCGTCTGAAAGGATTGAAAGAATAAGCCGTGAAAACGCAAACATGTCTGTTCACGAGTTGGTTCATGAGTAACAACAAAATAACCTATCCAACCAACAGCCGCGGAATCAATATCCTGAAGATATTGAGGCTGAGATACAAAGGCGGGTTAACGAACAACTACATAAAGAACGAGAAAGGACAATGCAGTCGTCTCGCTATACGCATCACAACAGACATGGCGACACAGCAGAAAGTAGCGAAGTTCCACGGAGAACTCAGGATAACCACGAGAGGCGCTCTTACGTGCCCGTATGACCCACGCAGGTGCCTGCAACTCAGATTGATTCAGCTACACTCAAATTACAACAAGAGTTGGCAGACATTAAAGAGATGATGAAAGCATTCATGCCAACCATTATCCAAAGAAAAGAATGCAAAACAAAGATGCCCTTCACTGACCGTTTGGACGCGGTTCCTCTGCCACAAGGGTTCATCCTACCACAATTTACCCAGTTCAATGGCACTGGCGATCCGATAAAGCACTTGCAAGGATTTTTTATCAAGATGACAATCACATCCAATGATCCAGATATTTATGCAAAGGCATTCTCCAATAGTTTATCCGATCGCGCCTTAGATTGGTACATGGCCTTGCCCCTTAACTCCATAGATTCATACCAACAAACAGCAGATGCCTTTATAGCGAAATTTGGATCCGCTATACAAAAGCATCAGGATGAAAGAGCGTTGATGGACATCCAGCAAGGGCCTAATGAAACCTTGAAGATTTATCAAAAGCGCTATAATGACATTTTGCTCACTATTCCTGAGGTCAATAATAAAGTGGCATATATGACGTTCTACCGCGGCTTGGCTTATGGTAAACTCAAAAGCTTTGGTTCTTGAAACTCCATTATCAAAGGACGAACTCACAGCGCGGGTTCGCCAATATGTCGAGTTGGAAGAATTAAAAAACAAGGAGTCCAAACCAAAAGACCTTAGGGACTCGCTGAGGAAAAGGGGGCGCTCTAAGTCGCCAAGAAAAACACCGGTCTGGGACCGACTTCAGCGAGACAGGGGGCAGAGTTCAAAAAGGAGAAATTTTGAACCGATGCCTCAAAAAGGCTTGGTACAGTGCATAAGAAAGCCCTCCAATGCGGGTTTTACCCCATTGCGGATTTCAATAGTGGAGGTATACGCTCAAATAGAAGACAAAAATTTACTCCTTAAGCCAGTGCGGATGAGAAGTGCACCAGGCAGGAGTGACAGAACATGCTATTGCGAATATCATCGCGAGCATGGCCATGACACAAATGACTGTAGAGTCTTGGATGCTGAGATAGAAAAGCTGATAAAAAGAGGATACTTGAAGGAAACGGCTAAGGGTACTCAGCGGGACAATCAACGTCAAAACCGCAGGAGCCCGCCGCCGCCACAAGTAAAGCCTGAACCCGCGAAATTGCCTAGGCTTACGGGGCAGATTGATACTATTTATGAAGGTATTGCATGAGGAGGGGACTCATGTAACTCTAGAAAAAGCTATGCAAGAAGAGAGAAATATTCAATCAACCAAGCCCATGCATTGAGTAGCGAGCCCATCAACTTTTCAGACAAGGAGTTGATAGGAATTGAGCTACCACACGACGACCCAATGGTTATAGCCCTAATTATCGCAAATTTCACAGTATAGTGGATGCTTGTCGACACGGGGAGTTCGGTGGATATTTTGTATATCATCACCTTTGACAAACTACAACTCCCACGGAGCATAATTCAACTGTTGTCCACACCACTAACAGGCTTCACAGGTCATTCTATAAATGCGATGGGTGTGGTGCCTTTGGATTTCACAGTGGGTTCAGGATCAAAGGTGACCACAATTAGAGCACAATTTACAGTTGTGGACATTGAGGACCAATCATACAATGGTCTCATCGGTCGCCCGATCTTAACGGCTTTGAGGGCCATAGTTTCACCAGTTCATCTCAAGATGAAGTTCCCGACCCCTGGGGGCATAGGGGAGATTTCTGGTGATCAAAAGAAGGCCAGAAGATGTTACCAAACTTCTGTGCCTCCGCTAAACAAAAGGCTCAGCGGACCAGAAAGAAAGCGGGCTCGGGAAAATCACATGGAGATAAACTCAGTTAAAGCTGAGGTTGATGAGGAGGATAATTCGCCCAAGGAAAGGGAAAGCGAAAGCGAAAAAAGAACCATGCCGTATGAGGACGTGGTGATGATCCTTTTCAAGGAAGGAAATAATGAGCGAACCTTCATAATCGGTTCTAAACTGGGTGAGTAACATCAAAAACAGTTGATCGAGTTAATAAGGGAATTTGAAGATGTGTTCGCGTGGGGACCTGAAGACATGCTAGGAATAGATCCAGCGGTCGCCCTTCACAAGTTGTACATTGACCCAAACTCCAGCCCGATAAAACAAAAGAAAAGATTGTTTAATGATGAAAAGAACACCGCCATCAGGGAAGAAGTGCATGCTTTACTGAAAGCACAAACTATACAGGAGTTAAAGTTCCCTGTTTGGGTGGCCAATGTGGTACTGGTCAAGAAATCCAATTTAAATAAAGCATGTCCAAAGGATTTCTATCCACTGCCGTGTTTGGGGCGCTTGGTTGATGGAAGCGCCGGCCATGAAGTCAAAGACTTCATGGATGCTTCACGAGGGTATCACCAGATCCGCATGGCACCAGAAGATGAAGAAAAAACTGCTTTTATAACCGAATATGGGTTATACTATTGGCGGGTTATGCCATTCGGATTGAAAAATGCGGGGGCCACTTACCAGCGGATGGTGAATGAAATTTTTGCGAAGCAGATCGGACGAAATATGGAAATATATGTGGATGATATGCTAGTCAAGAGCAAGGTGAGAGCTGAACACCTGTTGAATCTTAGGGAAACCTTTAGTCAACTCAGGTCAAGTAGACTAAAGGTGAACCCCGAGAAGTGCTCTTTTGGAGTAGTCTCAGGAAAGTTTCTGGGATACATGATAAGCACCCGAGGAATTGAACCTAATCCAGATAAAATTGAAGAGCTCCTACGGATGAAATCGCCTAACAGTTATAAGGAGGTGTAGAAATTGACCGGATGTCTGGCTGCTTTGAATCGTTTCATATCCAAATCCTTCTTCCGGAACTTAAGACGCATGTCAAAAGAAAAATTCACATGGGATGAGGATTGCAAGGAGGCTTTTGAAGAATTGAAAAGATATTTGGGGTCTCCCCAGTTGCTGTCGCGACCCGAACTAGGGGAGCACCTGCAACTGTATTTGGCCATCTCTGATGTGGCGGTCAGCAGCGTGTTGGTAAGAGAAGTGGATAAGGTTCAGAGACCAATATATTATGTTAGCCATGTCCTCAGAGACGCTGAAGAAAGGTACCCCATCATAGACAAGGCGGCCTTTGCATTGATAATCTCTGCTAGAAAGTTGAAGGCTTACTTTGAGTCCCACCCGGTGCAAGTAGTAACTATCCAACGTTTAAAGCGGGTGCTAACCAGTCCAGCCTTATCTGGACGGTTAACAACATGGGCTATTGAATTAAGCTAGTTCGAAATATCATATGTACCCAGAACCAGCATCCGGGCACAAGCATTGGCGGATTTTATAACCGAGTGCACTGCCCGAACCCCGCAAATCATTCAAGGACCTGACACTATAGACGCTGGCCAAGTCAAACCTGAGTGGACCCTATTCGTAGATGGGGCTCGTAATGATCAAGGAGCGGGCGCAGGAGTTTTGATTATGGGACCTCAAGAGGAAACCATGGAATATGCCTTGCGGTTCAGCTTCCCTGCCACGAATAATGAAGCTGAATATGAAGCAATGATTCTCGGGTTGAGATTGGTCAGATCCATGGGGATAGAAGAACTGCTGGTTAAAGGGGACTCTAAGCTGGTGATAGACCAAATTAAGGGAAGCTGTGGGGTGAAGAATGAGGCTTTGATGAAATATCACTCCAAGGCCGTACAGATATCCCAAGAGTTCAAAAGAATTCTATTTGAACATATTCCCCGAACAGAGAATGAAAAGGCACTAGACTCGCCACCACTTATTACAGCGAATTGCCTGAAGGGGTATATGTTGAGGTCTGTGACCAACCCGCTTATCAAGAAGAAAGGGTGCAAAGGATAATGTGCTCCAATACAGTTGATTGGCGGATGCCTATAATCTTGTATCTTAGCGAGGGTAAGTTACCTGAGGACAGCGTGGAATCCAAGAAGATCCAAAACCGCAGTCTCAAGTATCAACTGTACCTGGGCGAGCTATACAGGAAATCATGGGATGGGCCACTATTAACTTGCGTTTCTACCGAGGATATTCCCCGAGTGTTGGCTGAGATACACGAAGGATGGTGTGGAAGTCATATTGGAGCGCGGTCGCTAGCAATCAAAACCACGCGAGCAGGGTATTATTGGGGAATGCTCCCCAATTGCCCACTTCAGCCCTTACCCCTGTAGTAAGTCCCATTCCCTTTGCTATGTGGGGAATTGATTTGGTGGGAAAATTACCCAAGGCCCAAGGAGGAGCAGAGTATACTATTGTAGCGGTTGACTACTTCAGCAAATGGGTGGAGGCCGCGCCCCTCAAGAAAACTAGGAGTGAAGAAGTGGTGCAATTCTTATGGAAAAACATACTCACGCGGTTTGGTATTCCCAGGATACTGGTATCTGATAATGGTCCCCAATTCGAAGGACAAGTCTTGGCGGATTTCTGTGAAAAATTTGGGATAGAACATCGATTCGCTCCAGTCTATTACCCTCAAGCCAATGGGCAAGTTGAGGTCATGAACCGAATTATATTCAAAGGCATCAAGAAGAATATATTGCAAAGTGGTAAGGGAGGAGGGAGCTGGATCGAAGAGTTACCAACTGTGTTATGGTCGCTACGTTCTACACCAAATCAAGCAACATGAGAGGCTCCTTTCAGCTTAGTCTATGGGACAGAAGTGGTTTTGCCTGCAGAAGTCGGGTTACCCACTTATAGGCAAATCGGGTTTGAAGAAGAAAACAATGACCAACGGTTGAAGGAATACCTCAACTTTGTGGATGAGCTGAGAGATGAGGCCCTTTACAAGACTCTCAAGTACAAACACTTAATGGCTCGAACCTATAACCGAAGGGTTAAAAACTGCCCGTTCCACTCAGGAGACTTGGTACTGCGGTTGTGTTCAGCGAGCCAGCCTAAAGAGCAAACCAAATTGAGCCCCAAGTGGGAGGGACCATATAAGGTGAAGAGGGTTGTAGGACCAAGCACTTATGAACTAGAGGACCTAGATGGCAAGGCGGTTCCAAGAATGTGGCACGCTTCTAAATTATGCAGATATTATGTATAATTACCCGAGAGGGGTCATGTAATCGCCCTAACAAGGGAAAAATACTCTTTCCAAGGTTGAACCATTAATAAAAGGCGGTTTTCTTCTTATGATATATGTTAAAATTATACGAAAACGCTACAGCTACATGCTAATCCAAAAAGTATAATTCTAGACCAAAGACGAACTGATCATTCATCGGTCCTCAAATAAGAGCCCAACTAATCGCTAATGAAAGTGATTAGGGAATAAAGGGAAAGCTCTTATAAGCATACACTGCGAACCGGGTAAAACCGCGAAACAGTCAACCCTGAATGTATTAGCGTCTCGTCTTAAGACCGAAGACCGCTAATACAGGGGGCAAGGGGTAATCCTCAAAAGCCGCTTTCACTAGGCGGCCGCATAACAGGAGCAAGCTCTTATACAGAAATTGAAATTCATGAAGTTGTACAGAAATTGAAATTCATGAAGTAAAAAGGCAAGATAAGTTAAGACGACTTATAAAACATGTATGAAATATTGTCATAAACATTGTTATCATAAAGTTACAAACAGAAGACAAATATCTGATCTAAGATTAAGAAGCAGGGGCATCATCTTGCTCAGCGGCTTCGGGAAGAGGCTCTTCTTCATCCTCTTCCTCAGGGGTTAAGGGAGCATCGAGGTTGCAGTTGGCGAACCACTCTTCGTCATAGCTTTGGATGAACTCGCGATAATTATCCACAATCGCGGGATTCACCTCCTTGTAAGTTCTGGCGAAACGGCATAAGCAGTAAGCCGCGTCCTTACCAGCCTCCCTCCTGAAACCCTCTGAAAAGTGGTAGCCGCGGATTGCCTCTTCGATCTGTCCTGGAACCGCTTCCTCCATAGCTTTGAGCTTTTGGGCTGTTTCATCCGCCATCTTTTTAGAGAAGTCGGCCATCATTTGGGTGTTCTTCAGTCTGTTGGTCAGCCCCACATTCTCGGCCTCCAAACGAGTGTGGCAATTGTGGAGGAGCTCGAGCTTCTCAGCCTCCTTTATACACTGTTCCTAAGCCTCCTTCTTCTCCTTCTGAACCACATCCAGAGAGGTCTTCAACTTCTCGTTTTCTCCCTGAAGCTTCTCATTTCTCTGGACAAGCTCTTGAACCTGAAGTCTGAGGGCTCGCTCTTCTTCACGCGCTTCAGCATGCACATTGTCAAGAGCATCCGATCTACGGGCCAAAGAATGACTCGCGTTCAAAGCCTGTTGCAAAAGGAAAAAGAAAGGCAAAGTTAGACCGATTCCTAAATCAGGGGAAGAAATCGAAAGGAGGGGGAAAGTTACCTTTATCAGATAGCGGGCTATAGAAGCTTGAACCTCCATAGGATCATGAGCTTCATCAAAATCCGTCGCCACTCGCTCTAAGATCAAAGGCCTAGAAGCTTGGAAAGCATCTTGCTTCTTCCATAGGGTGGAGTCCGCAGTGACCCGCAACCCGCCAGGCAAAGTGTATGGCAGGCTCAAGAAATTGGTTGAATAGCCCGAGCGGACCTTAGGTCCTGAATCTGCTCCATCTTCAGGGAGCGAGCCCGACTTGTACGGAGACAGGTGAAGGGGGATTAACACCGTCAGCGGGCGCTGGAGGACGAGGAGAGGTAGATGGAGGATCCTCAGAGATAGTCACGTGTTCAACCTGCTTAGGCCGTTGAGCAGCGTGCTTTTTGCGTGGAGAGAACAATCTAGGCCGCCCTTCCTCAGGGGCCGGCCTCTTTTCCGCATTAGAGGTTGAAGTTGCAGCGGCTGCGGCAGTAGAAGGGGAAGGCTCTTTCCTCGCAGGAGTGCCTGAACTTGTAGGGACCTTCCTCACTTTGGATTTACGGAATAGTGGCCGGCGCTCGCCCACCATTGTAGAAAAGGGGACGTCCTTAGGCTCTACGCATCGCTGGGCCGCATTAAGAACATCATCTGCACAAATAAGATGATTAATAAAAATCCCAAAAGAAAAAGGCAAAAATACTAAACAAGTATGTAACAAATAATCATGCTATAAGGTTATATCCCAAGAGACTGGAGGCACCAAGGTGGGGTCATATTCCTTAGATTGAATCAAACCCGCTTGGATAAGGACTCCTTCTTCACAGAAAACCTTATAATGCAGCGGTTTGTCAAACACCTATTTCAACGTCTCGAGTTGGGCTTTGACCAGGGTAGGAACCTTCTTGGGCATGACGGGATGCTTGGCATCCCCCAAAGGAACCCATACCTTAGGGATCACCTCATCCATGCCGCCCTTCACGAAGCACCACTTCGTATGCCACCGATCTTCAGCGATCTTATCAATCTTTGGGTCCGCAAAAATGTTCTAGTTCCGCTTGGCCGGAAAGGAAGTAAGCCACCCCGAGTGGGAGACATTATGACAACTAAAAAATAGATCGACAGTGGGGTTTATATGGACTACCCTACAGACTACTATGAAAATTGTTATCTCTAGCCACCCGCTAGGGCGTATTTGCCCTGGGGCACGGTTTATTGTTAACAATAGGTTATTTACAAAAGGAGAGAAGGGAAATCTACAGCCATAAGACATCGACTCTATATACATAGCGGTCCAACCCGCAGAAAAGGGACCTTCGCTTTGAGAAGGATCGACCCGCGGTTTAAAAACCATGTCCCCTTCCACGGGAAGTCGCATCTCAACCGCAGGGGGAATGGAAAGTATTGCCAAAAGTTATCTAAATCTTCAAAGGAAAAAGGGACAGGTAGGGATTCGCGGATTACAGTAGGAACAGCGGGTGGAGGATCACCTGTGTTTACAGCGGACGTCCCGGTCTGTGATGCACCCGCCCCATGAGTAGGAGGAGGGGCAACGGGTGTAGAAGAAGGGGTTGAAGCAGGGTTCGCGGGGACAATTTCCGGATGACGAACCGCCAAAGGTTGTATAGAAAACATTTCGGTAGTTGGCAGAGATCCCTCCCCTTGGGCATCATTCAGCGACCTCGCTATATTCTCCGCCACGTCTTGAGGAATGGCCATATTAGCAAAGGGGTCGTGATTGGGAGTAAAGCTCAAGTCGCCCACAGTAACTTCAGCACCAATGGCCGTATAAAGTCTATAAAAAGCAAGGATTTCGGGTTCTATTACCAAGACAGGCGAGTCCGGCCTTTGAGGAAGGGAAGAGGATCTTTGATTAGAACTGCTAGCCATGTCCGCACCATTATAAGACAACGGGTTAACAACAAATTAAAAGATTACATGAATTTTGAACCAAAATACCGACACTTTTTGGGGAAAATAAAAGGGCTCCAAGAACATTCGAAAATTATTAACATACGACTGTTCACATCTCAACCTTAAATCCTACATAAATTCAGTTCATTCTCCCTAAAACATTCTAGGATTGATACCCAAACACATCAAAATATAGAATGGAGACTTTAATTAACCTTCGAACTTACAATCCCTCACAAATTCACAAGACCACCAACAGAGAAATCAGATAGAACTCATAAATCATTCGAGATCTGGGGTCGGAAATGAAAGAAATAAAAAGCATCCCTTCAGAATAACCCCATCACCCACACTTTTACACTCCCATCGAGACATATCTACACTGATGCAGAAGCAATTTCAGACTCAAACTTACAAAAAACCTCAAACCCTTGTACTTATACTCGGGGAGGTGACAAAGAAACAGAGAGACACCACAAATACATTTGTTTAAGTAAGTTCGAATAATCAGCCACATACCTTAAGAGGTAGAAGGTTATCGGAAAAGTTGAGTAGTTGTCGGAAAAAGAGTATCGAGTAGGTAGAAGATGAACAGTTGCAGAGGAAAGATTTGAGAGAAGATGAACAGTTGCATTGATAAAAAAAGTAAAGTCCAATAATGTCACAAAGTACCTTTTGTAGGACTTAGAATCCAATGGGCCGGGTCATGATCTGCGAGGTAAGGATACGTGTACAAGACAGGTTTATTATTCAATTAAGATAGAGTCAACTGCTTGCTGAATCACGGTTCCAGAGGTTGCCTTAAGTCAAAACTATGGTATTTATCAAAATCGCGGTATTCTTCTAGCACTCGATATTTATTTGGGAGAGTATTATTCAATGAACGATTTTCGGCCATCAAATGGATCAATGATCATTCTCTTCCACTTCAATCATTCACTGAAGGGGCAATGATATATATATTATTATTTGGCTCACTTCTCTTCTTAATGGGCTCACATGGATAAGGCCTCATGATTCTAGAGATACACAAGATATTGACAAGTGACATGATTCTATGGAGAGAGAGTGTACCATGACACTCATAATACTTGCCTATGAATACCTCACTACTAGTACATTCCCTCTTTAATTCCAAATTCCTATTTGCTAGTACATTTCTTATATTCTGTACTCTCACATAAATCCAAAATACTGACTTGATCGTCGGAGTGTTTGTGATCGCTCCACGCGGTCACACTTTCAGGTCCGACGGCAGAGCAGATTCTGGACCCGCGGGACATTGACAGATCAGACCTTTCCGCACCCGCTAGACGAACAAGAAAAGAACGATCACAACAGTCTTTGTTCAAGAGAACGATATCCACCAGATTGACAAAAGTTGTACATAGTCCAATTGTAGTAAATAATCCTGTAATAGAGAATCCGTTAAATAATTGTAATCACACATTGTTAGCGGATTGCAATTATAATGTTAGGATTTCACAAAGATTTTATTGCTCCTTAAATCTCTATTTAATTTGTTTCATTTATTTATTTTTTGCAAAGAAAATTCAAATTTATCTCTACATCTCAGTTTTAACAAGCAACTCTGTATTTGAGTTATTGAAGAGCTATGAAAACAATTAATATGAAATCATGGGATCGGATATGATTACTATTATTGTATCCTTAATTCCTCATAATAATCACTTCTATATTTCATTAGTAGTATTAACCAATTCTTCAAATCCTTCACTTGCACATTAGTAAACTAAATTTGTATAATGTAGAATAATATCATTACATCAAATCCTTCACTTGCACATTAGTATTACTAGGATGTGGTCGAAATGCATCTTATTGGTATGTTCAAGCTATATTTTTCATATGATTTTATATATCTTCTTCCTGGCTGGAGTATTATTTTTGTTGTTAATTTTCTGCTTGTAATAATTTGGATAATTTTATCAATTCTTCGTAGATGAATTACATGTATATAACTAGCAGTTTAGCTAAACTAAGTACCGAAAATTTGTGTTTCTGAAATAGGCAAGATAAGTACTGATATTACGAAGTCTAATACTCCGTAGTATCTTATCAGAACTTCTAACAAGATGATAGAGATGGTTTAGTTTCTTTACGATGATTATTTTTGTTTTGTATATTTCAACCCTAGTTTTGAATATTAGCTGTGATAGACGTTACAATTTATATAATCGAAGATCATCATGATGGTACAATAAACTTTAGCAATTAATCATACATTACTTACAGTGTCATAATTTATATTTAATAGTTCAAGAGTTTGCTAAATACAAGTTCCATAATCTCTTCATGCGGTGTGAATTCGAGTAATGCAGGTGACAGAATCTCGTATTGAAGTGGTTTAAAAGGAAAGCTCAAGTCCCTTTATCAATTGAGACACATCCTGCGATTTACCTCGTATAGCTCAAAGGCATAGGTAATTTAGAACCCTTAGTTTGAGAGTTTCAAATTTTTATAATTTATATTTAAGACAACTATAATTATTTTCCTCAATGAAGAAAGAAGAAAAAAAGAAAAGCAAAAGAAGCAAGGGATGAGTTGCATTTGTTCTCCAACTAAGTTGGTTGATGAATAACTCCAACGGCCAACGATGCCAGTTCGAATATAACTATTTAGTTACTCTTCGACTAAACTCAAAGTGACCATAGTTTTGGTACATTTCTAAAGCCTGCAATGTTGAACAACCATTCTTTTGAAAGACTACCACCATAGCACAGGCATGGCTTTTCTATCTCTAAAATATCTTCCAGTTTGATTTGAAAATTCTTCAAATGGGTAAAAAAAATTGAAGTATTAAATGACATACTCACTTCGTTCCTAAAAAATTGTTCACTTTTAACTTTTTAATAGTGTCATTTTTCAAACTTTGACCAAATATATTTTTTTTTGTATTATATAATACTTGATGAAAACTATATCAATAAAAAATATATTTACTTTTTATCAAATATTAGACAATACAAACAAATATATTTAAGATCAAAATTAAAAAAGTACAATTATCAAAAAACCAAAATTGGATAATATTTTAATAAGAAAGTATAAAACAAAATTATGATGTTTATAGAAAAGTAAAATAAAATTATGATGTTTATAGAAAAGTAAGTGGCAAATTTTATAACTTTGATATATTTTTGTTCAAACATACACAATATTCTTGAATTAAAAATTAAAAATTTAATTGTTAAAAATTAATTAAAACTAAACAATGTTTTAATAATAGTAATTTCTTCAATTCAAGACATAAGATTTTTTAATTTTCGTGTCCAATTTTGACCATCAATAACTAGTTAATTATATAATGAAAAAATTATAAAAAATTATTTTTATGAAAACAGATTAGAGATAAATTTATTAAAAAGAATTTTATATATTTTGAACTAAAAAAATAAAATGTACCACTAATAGTTAAATTGGGTACATATAAAAATAAATACAACTTATAATATGAATCGGAGATAGTAGTACATAACAACGTGTGTTCCCTTATTTTTTAACAATCATTTCTATGGTAGATGGCACTTGGCATAGATTGCATCTATGACTCGAAATAGTATTCCAACTTCTGATGAATTTCTAGAAACGGACAGATAAATAATTATATGACGTTGATCTGTCATCTTGGTATGTCATTTCATCCTGCAATCTTTATGTTGGAATGCAGTTTCCTTACCTTTTACTGTTTCCCTCGTACTTCTTACCTTTTAAGAATGTTTGCTTTCTATTCGGATTAGTTGATACATTTCAAATTTAATAGATTTACTACATTAGGTGGTCATTAGATAATATTAGTGAGGACTTAGTATTAATATTGTACTAGTTAGAAATGCCCATCATATAATGGGCGAAAAGACATCCTATTCAATAGTCAACAAGACCCTAATGGCATTTATGTATATGAATGCAGTTAAGAATTTCAATATATATATATATATATATGAAAAAGGAATGAAAAACACAGCCATACGGACGCTGCATAAATAAATGAAAAAGAATCTAAAAAGAAAGATTTAACGACACGAAGACCCTATCCCCGAGTCGTGGACGTACAAAAATATTATCTTAAAATTTTATTAAATAATCGGTATTAATTTTTCGAAGTTTCTACTATAGTAGATACCTCGAAAAAAAAAAAGAAAAGTATAATTGGAAAAAAAATGTCGAAATAACTTTGTAAAATATAATGACATGTAATTGAAAAAAAAGGAAAAGAAAAGTATAATTGGAAAAAAAAAAGTCGAACTAACTTTGTATAATGACATGCAATTTTAACTCAATGCCCCTTGGTGCGCATTAATTTATCGAAGTTTCTACCGTAATCGGCAATATATATATATATATATATATATATATATATATATATACGTGCCCACGCCCGATGGTAATCATTATAATCCGAACACTGTGAAATACTAAACCGACGGATCTACTCAGCTTAAAACAACTCAAGCTTCATCCAAAAATTTGATTATTAATATTCTCTAAAATAATCACAGCTTTAAAATTTTACAATCCATCAAAGCGGTATTCAACCAACCAACACCATATATACAACATATCCCAAATAAACAAGTATCGGCAAGCTACAAAAGAGAGTAAGTAAATGTATTCAATACAAAATAATCAAGCCGACAAGCGCTAAAGCTAAAGGAAAATACAACAATCAAAATCGATTGACAACACATCAAAATGAGACTCGAGGCATCCTCACCAATTCGATGCTCACCTACCCACTTTAACAAACTTCCAACAGCCTCCCCGGCCCAACTAGTCATTCCGCCAACCCGGCACAAATGAAATTTCCATGTAGAAAACGGTGTACGCCGTGAAAGTTTTAGTGAACACTTAACAGCGGGGAAACTTAAACCATACGGAACGAGTCGACAAAACATATAAATATGAATAAAATATGTATATATATATATATATATATATATATATATATATATATATATATATATATATATATATATATATATCCAGCACCCAATAAGGTCATACAACATAATTCCAAAGAAAGTCCTTTACACGACATGGAGATATAACAGAAGTTTCAAGAAGCACACAATCACCCGTAGTTAACTCAAGAGACCTCAACAACGACTATAACTCTAGTCATCAAACCATCTATCTCTCATATCCCCAATGACTATACTACAACCTCTAATGCGCATATGCTCAACTGCCTACCTGCGTGGAATGGACCAATCGATAATCAACCGCACTTATACACAAAGTATAAGCCAAACCGCACTTATACCGAAGTATAAGGCCAAACCGCACTTATACACTAAGTATAAGGCAATAACGCACTTATACACTGGCATGTAGAGGCAAACCGCACTTATACACTAAGTATAAGGCACACCGCACTTATACACTAAGTATAAGGCCAATAGCCACATATCCCAAGTGTGCTTTGGGGCTGAGAGTCACCTAACCCCTCATTCATCCCAA
The DNA here is from genome assembly GCA_019722365.1 of Lithospermum erythrorhizon. Taxonomy (NCBI): domain Eukaryota; kingdom Viridiplantae; phylum Streptophyta; class Magnoliopsida; order Boraginales; family Boraginaceae; genus Lithospermum; species Lithospermum erythrorhizon. The sequence goes on along the minus strand of JADFUC010000738.1, from coordinate 83,323 downwards.
CACAGGTCATATCCTCGATACTAAGCCACCTCAAAGTCACGCAGATAACTCCAACCAACTACTCTACTCCCAAACAATATTAAAGCACACTAAACATCCCATAATCGTAAATCAATCACAACCACGACAAGGCCACAGTAATACCAAAATGCCACAAGGCCACGTAAATACAATAAGCCCGACAAGGCCACGTAAATCGAAATATAAGTCGAGTTCAAGCTATTACTTACCTCAAGCAATCTTCAACGCCGCTAATATAATCACATAATCATATCATGGCTCACACAAACGAATCACACCTAATCGCATAAACTAATACATGTATATTATTCACACATAATCATACTACAACGACATGTTCACACAATTTAAAGTAAGTACGTAAAGTAACACCCGTGAGATAAGTACTCACCTTTGCTAGCTACCACAAAAACCTTCGCGAATACAATCACGGTAACTGCCCCTTTCCACAATCAACGCCTAACAAAACACCCAGAAAGCATAATCAAGACCTACTACAACTATATTTGCGTCAAGATATATACAACCAACTCTAGTGGAACTATTTCTAAACGGTCTAAAATGACGGATAATACAACGAAATAACAACCCCTCACGACACAACCCAATCGATTCCCCGCTTAGAATTTCACCTTATTACTTTTAACATTTCCATATCAAATTATAAGTCGCTATATTTAACCCTCAAGTCCATAATTAACAACCTATACTCCAAAAATATCAATTATAACTCAACTTACAAATCGCACTTTTCAACCTAACTCCCTTTAATATATATATCAATTATAACTCAACGAAAAAACATAATCGCATATGACAACCGTGCGTAGAAATAAGGAAAATGGAACAAAAAAGAGCACGAATTATTAATTTAGTACCATATTCCTGAGTCAGGACGACCAAAAATATTATCTTAGATAGTTTATTAAATAAACGAGTATTAATACATCGATTTTCTAGTGTAGTTCATAATTTAAAAAACCAAAAACCGGGGGACAAAAAAGGAAAAAAATAAAAATTAATCCCACACGCAACAATCCCATGACCATTTATGTGGTGCACACGCGTTATCATTTTTATTCAATAGTTGGTCGAACTAACTTTGTAAAATATAACGATATGCAATTTTACTCAATGCGCCGAGTATTAATTTATCGAAGCTTCTACCGCACTGATAATTGCAAACTATATATATGAAAAGGAATGAAAAGCACCATACGACCAGGCGTAGAAATAATGAAAAGGAACGAAAATAGCACTAATTATTATTTAGCACTCCCTCCCCGAAGCCTTACCTGCCAAAAATATTATTTTAGAGCTGCCATTAAATTATATGAAAAAAGGAACGAAAAAGAACAATCGCATATGACTGCAAGTAGAATAATGAAAATGAAGGAAAAAGAGCACAAATTATTAATTTAGCACCCTATCCTCGAGTAATACTGTCGACCTAACTTTTAAAATATAACGACACGCAATTTTAACGCAACGCCCGTAGCTTTACCTCTTGTAGAAATAATGAAATGAAACAAAAAATAGCACTAATTATTAATTTAGAACCCTATCCCCAAGTCGGTCAAGGTCGAACTAACTTTGAGAAATATAATGACATTTAATTTAACTCAACGGCCCGAGGATTGGGCTTTATCGAAGTTTCTACTACAACCGAGACAAAAAACACCTGCCGCATATGACTGCGTTCTTAGAAATAATGAAAAATGAACGAAAAAGCACATATCGTTAATCTAACATCATATCTCGAAGTCGAACGGACAAAATATTATCTTTGTAGCTTATTAAATAATTTGAAGATTTTACTATAGCTGAGTAATTAAAAAATGATAATTGAAAAAAAAACCCCCTCAAAAACTAAAGGAAAAAAAATGAAAAAGGAAGAAAAAAGAATACAAATTATTAATTTAGCACCCTATCCCCGAGTAATAATTGGTCGAACTAACGTTTTAAAATATAATGGTACGCTAGACCATCTCCGCCTCGAGTCGTATGCCCTCGAGGTCGAATCGCTATCAATCTCAGATATCTCCGAGTCACCATACGACGGTTGACACGAAAAATCACCAGTTAAAAACCAATAAAACCTGATAGTTTGATAAAAAGTAAAATAGTTCGAAAACTCAAACGTTGTAATACGTAGTTTAACCACCGGTATCGCCAACTCAAAACAAAAGTGTAAAATTTACTCATCTCCAAGTCTCAAAATATTCCACAAAAAATAGTTTACAATATTTCAACACCCCAAAAACAAAAATATGAAAATCGAGTACACCAAAATAAGAAAAGGCGCATCGCCGAGATCCTAGCCACTCGCCCCTCACCTAGGTAAAATCAACGGACACCTACCTAATCCTTTGCCACAAATGGGACCCGGCCAATCAAGGGAGTGGGTACCGACAAATTTGGTTGGAAACAAATCACCCGATTTGCACCTACCCACATCCGAACGGTGCATACGTACCATAAATTAATGACGTATGATAAAGTAGATATATATATATATTATCATATATACAATACAGAATATGTCGATTATCCAAAGCATCACACAAAAACTCACATGTCATACCTTCAAGATCTCATAACACATAATCACCAGTAAACAAAGAAATTTCACAACACGCTGCTCACACTACAACGTAATCCAACATACTTCGCAAAAGGAAAACACATCAACATCACATATACCATCCTTTTCCGCAAGCTCACCCTTCAACGCCCAACAACAACACATATCTTTTTTCCCCAGACAATACCCTTCCGAACAATTCAACATCGCCATATCCTTTTCCCGGCAGCTCACCTCGAACACCCAACATCATCCCAAATATTCTCAATTCAACCAATTCACGCTTCACACATATAATACCAAACATACAAACATCGCACAATAATCTCAATGTAACAACCATAACACACAATACAACAAATTGCATAAAACCTATACTCAACATGATATACTCCCGCATACGCCCATAACACAAATATAATTTTATTACGAATACCTCAACATAAACATACTCAAAATTTCACTTAAAACATAAATATACTCAAACATAAATACCCTCCAATAAACACACCATAATGCATCTAATGCGACCACCATACAAGTCATTTCACGGGGCCTCACAACTATACGTATAAGTTCATAACACAGATACATTGTCACAACCAACTTACCATACACTACACTCAAACATAACTAAGATAACAAACGAGTGATAAATCCCCACCTCGGGTACGGCGCCTGCCAAATAGACCGATCCTCACGCTATTCCCACGCCCGAGTCCGAATAAAACATCCTAAAATATAATTACTACTGTAATCGCTTCGTATCCTAATTTAGTTCTAACTTTTCAACCCATTTTAATTACAATTTGACAACTTTACGTATAGATTGCTAATTATGCTCAATAACAACTACTACACGACCTCAATCTCAATAACCTTAATCCGCTAATACCTTATCTAACTTACTTACATTTCATGAATCGATTTCAATCAACCAAATTTCAACTCTTTTAAGCTTAGTTGCTTCATTACTATCAACTCCTAATCCCAAGTCGCCTCACTACTCGAAATCCACTAAACTAATTTCAACGATTTCTTCCAACACTTATAACTCATAATTTCAAAATAATCACAATAATGTTTCAACATATTTATACTATCGCACTCACATTTTTGTGAGAAAGTCAACACAAAATCACTCGAAAGTCAACTCGACTATAACATCACTTCTCTCACCCCAAATGTCGATCATTATCAATTCCTATGTTATACTCCCCAAATTTCTGCATAATAATTACATTCAATAATATCACGTAAAAACCGAAGTCAACCCAAAATTCCCAAGAGTCAATTGCCCAAAACATCCGAAATTCCACCTCAAACACCTATATTTAACTCAATGATAACTAATTTACAACTGTAAATCAATTGGAGCAATAAAATTCAAAAATACAAAAGCCAACATAAATCAACTCGGCTATCTCCCAAAATACTCAACAGTAATGTCGGACCTTTCTACCTTAAACGACGAGGACGATGAGGGAAGCTCTCCGAAAAATTTGAGCCCAAAGCTTGAGTAACAAAGGAGAAAATCGAAAAGAAGAAAACCAAAAATAGAAATGCTGTGGAGTTCTTCTACTGCCATACGGCGGCTGGGTTTGTTTTGCTCGGGCTTAAGCCGGGCTTATATGGTGACGGGTTGGCCCAAAAGTCCAACCTATGGAAACCCAAACATTTTATTCGATCGATACTCTCGCTTTAACTTATCTCATTAACCGACTCCGAACATTAACATTAACGTATATAAATATCGCTCGTTTCCAAATTTATTTAAATAAATTTAATAATCTCTACATTTTAATTTATTAATTTACGAGTCGCTATCAAGTTTTTACAAAGACATGTAATTTTAACTCAATGCCCCTCAGTATTAATTTGTAGAAATAATAATAGTGAGTCTTAAAAGAGTAATGTAATTATTAATTTAACACTCTATCCCCGAAGCCTGGGCTTGTCAACTAATTTTGAAAAAATATAATAACATGCAATTTTAACTCAATGCCCCAAGCATATTTTATCGAGTTTCTACCGCAGAATTGAAAAAGAAACACTATCGCATATCACCTGCAAGAGAAATAATGAAAAAAACGAAAAAGACACATATTATTAATCTAGCATCATATCCTCGAAATCGAACGATCAAAAATATTATCTTAAAGAGTTTATTAAATAATTGAGTATTAATTTATCAATTTTCTACTATAGTTGATAATTAGAAAAATGATCATTGAAAAAACTGAAAAAGAAAAAGTAAACAAAGGGCATCCACGCCCAATCCCAAGACCATTCCCATGCAAGTTTGGTCATGGATCCAGCCGAACCCTAACAACATCGTAGGGTTCGAAGTTCGCTCGCTTGTCGAACCTTAGGTTCGATTCGGCTCGAAATAGCCGAGCTTTTATTTTTATTATTCGGCTCGAGTTCGAAGGGTTTTTTTAAGTCAATGTTCGATTCGATTCTGTTCGAATTTTTCTCCGAACATAATTGACTAAGATATCATAATAATAAAATTACAATATTCAATTTTATCATAAATCCATATTTAATGGTATAAAATTATACCATAAAGATTAAACCATATCTCCATAAGTCCATAATAAAATGTAACCATAAGTCTCATAACTCTCATGACAAAAGATAACTAATTAATTAAGAAGTGGGCCATAAGCGCATTAGTCCAAATACTATGTAATTTCTAAATTAGGTAACACCGACATGTCACGGCTACAAGCACATATGGAGTTTTAGCAACTATAAGTAACTCATGGCTGCAAACACCCACAACTTGCCATGCCAAGATACGTGTCGGATCAGTCCGTCCGACACACCAAGGCTGCAAACACATGGAGTTATAGCAACTATAAGTAACCCATGGCTCCAAACACTTACAATATAAGCCTGTCATGCCAAGATATTTGGCTATTTATCAAAGCTCGACCAGATAACAAAAATTATCATCATTACCTTCGACCAAATCAGTTAATCACATCACAGTCACTATCCAAGTATCCATCAACCAAAATACATAACAATCAAGAACAACAATAATACAAGAGTACAAAAAATAAGGAAATAGTCTACGGTGGCAAATGTAAGTATGTAACTCGATCAAAAGAAACACAAATGAGAGGACAAAAGAAACAACAATCGTGTTCGACGTGTTTTGCTTTTTGTTTCTTCTTGGAATTATTTGGTGGTTTTCATTGTTAGTTATTTTCTTTAGTGGGACATTTGTTTCGATGGCTTCTTATGTTATTATTAGCCTTATCAACTTGTTTTTTCCGCATCATTAATTATAACATCAAAAATGTAAAATGATAAGAATATAACAATAACGATTATATAAATACTTAGAAACATATGTAAATATAACACTTACCAATAATAATATCAAGTTGATCCACCATGTCATATTCCTTTGTAAACTCCAACTAAACGTGGGCCTTCATTTTTCATCAAAAACAAGTAAAAGAGCAATAATGTGCTAAGAAGTCGAGAATAGAAAAATAAGAAGTTCGCACTGAAAAAGTTCACCTTTCGCACTTCTAATTCCATAGGCTTTCATCTGGGGCCTTCCTCCACAAAGCAACACTTCAATCAGATCCTCTTATCGATGCTTCTTTATCAATTATCCTACCACCAAAGACTAAAAGTACTTTTCCATGTAACTGTGGGTAATAGAATCGATAAAATATCCATTGCCATTTTAGAAAGTATTTTATACTTTCCTTGATTTCCTTTCCACTAAGTAAGAACATAAAAATTGGCTACATTAGGAAAAATAGCCTCTTCACAGTAACATTCCAAGTTATTTTTTTGCTTACCCTTAGACTCCATCATCATAAACTCATCATATTTCCTTTTTCTAATAGTAGAACAAGGAGGTTGTTTCAAATATGGACCATAAGTTTCAGGACCTTTTCCTTTTTCATCACCATATCGATGGAAATCAATGAGAATCGATTCCTTTATTATGCCCGTTACGACAATCAGACAATTCATTTACCGGTTCGTTGAATGACACGTAACTTAGTGTTCACCTTAGTAATGTATATTACTAGTGTGGCTCAAGTGATAATTTATGTTGGCGAGCGATTGCCAGATCTTTTACTCATTAACGTTATAATAATAGTAATTGGTCAATTATTATTATTATACAACTACTATTGAGCCTGTAAGGGTCACACATACAACGAGCATCAATATCAATATTTCATGAATGAAATTAAACGAGACTTGTATTTCCTTTGGAGATGTACTTCAATATTCATATATTTTGTTAAAATATATATTGATGAATATCAATCGGGTTAAACTAGCCAGTTTAATCAATTAAGGGCTTGAAATCTGACGTAATAACCCGGGTAGTTATCCGAGAGTGATTCGTTAGTATTTTAATTGACTTGTTAAGTTAATTAAAATAGAACAAACTCACTAGTAACTCATTATTTAAATAGAAGCCTTACAAGGTCTAATTAAGTTAACGAGTTAAACCGATTTTTTAGTCGCTGAATGCTGAATTTGGGACTTCATTTAAGGAGTGGATTAGGTTTTATCAAAATCCAAAAACCTTAACCCCTCTCTAAGAATAGCCGCCTCTTCTCCAAGAATTGGAAGAAGTTTTTCTTCCACTTTTATTCATCTTTCAATTCTACCAAGTTCAAGTACTCGGTTTGTTCTCAAGGCAATCTGTAGGATATCATTTCTGTCAACAAGTTTTGAGAGGACTTTGAAGTGGGCATTCACGTGGGGTTGCTTGTGTGGTTTTGGGTTCATTTGTCTTCCGTTGCAATGTAAGAATTCTTGTATTCATACATGTATTTGTGTTTGGGCTTTAATATACATCATTCACCCATCCTGACGTATTTAATCATTGCTATTTAATGAATTCATAAGTAGTATTCTAACAAAGGGCCTCAGAGCCTACTCAAGTTTGATGTATTTTATCTAGTTTGATTGTGTCGACATAGTTGTTAGTTAATTTGATTAGTTTCATGATTTATATTCAATTTATGAATATATAATAGAAAACAAATCAACCCATTTTATATGTATATCACATGACCTAATCATCATTTCAACGTATTGGATTTTGACGATCGATATTTATTTAATTATTTCATGAATTGAAAGAGATTAAAAATTGATTAGTTTTATTTTTAATTGGCGTAATCATTTTCGATTTTACAGAGGGGTTAGAAATTTCATATAAAATTACAAAATTAAATCTGTCTGTTCATGACCCTTTGAGTTCATTTTAGATTTTTTCCGCAATTTTTGAATTTTTTAAGTACTCCGAAAATTCATTGAATTTCTGATTGCTTTTGGCTTAATCGAAAACTGTAAGTTGCTGATGAAATTCCATTGGATATGTTTGTTAGCCTATATGACGCCTTAGAGGGGGCTGAATAAGTGACTAAGAGGTTTAATCTTTCGAATTTATACAAACTTTAATTCAGTTTTCACCGTTATCATTTACTCTTTAGCAATTTTGTAAACAAACGCGAATGTGCTAAAGTAAAAAGTTAACACCTCAAATGAACGCTAGGATAAAAAGATGAACAATAAAACGATCTAGCAATCACATGTAATAAAACATCCAAAACTCATTTTGATCAATATTAACATTAAGCTCATTCATGCATAATACGATTAAGTCCATTCATGGCTACCGATCAATCAGCAATCTATTAAACATAAATATCAATTCATCACATGTATATACTCAAAAGTAGTTTAAGATATTCTGATAGCAAGTTTAATTATGATTTGATCTATATGAATATAACAATTAAGTTCATCGATCAAATCAAACTATCCTAATCACGAATATCAATTAAGATCAACATAGGATATTCTTATTTAGCTCTATTAAACTGATGATATTTTAACACAATAACTAATTATATGCCCACATATTCAATAAGCGTATAAACTAGCATAATCCCAGCAAATTCTTGTAGCATATATATAATATGTCTAATAAAGCAAAAGAGTAAGGAAAGACGATGCAATCTCGACACTGCAGCCACGAGGTTCGCTTAATCTACATCCCCTAATCTGCCTCACCTTAGGCTTTCACTAATCCACTCAGATACGCTTCTTCAAATGTCATGCAAGCTCCCAAACCAACTCTTCACAACTCTACCATAACTCGTGAATACACCACTAAGAACCCAAGGACACACCCAAGAGATAAGACTTTTGTAGCTCTTGAACTCCCCATTTGAGCATTTCATCAAACACCTCAATGCTCTTTTTAGTTTCCCATTTCTCATTTCAAAGCTTGAAGACAAACCAAACTCATACTCACTTTGATAAATCACAATTAAAGCCTGCGTGCTTGGAGAGATTTGGTGTTTTAAAGATGAGAAATGAGTATAAAATATTTAGAATTGTTTGGGAAAAAGTTGGAGAAGAGTTTGAAGATCTGCATTTAAAGCGGGGCGAAAAAGAGTTAAACGACAAAAACGGCTACTGGGAGCACTATTCCAGACCTCATCGGTAGGCCAGTCTCGATGGGGTCTAAACAGAGAAAAACAGCAAAAAATGCTTCAGGTCATCGAGACCTCATCGAGACCCCCTGGGTCTCGATGGGGTCTCGATGAAGCAGTTTTTGCGAAACTTAAAATCGCATTTCCCGCTTCGTTATAACTCCGATTTTGACGATTCAAAAGCTGAAAGCTCTTTCAAACCCTCTTTAATAAAATGAATTCACCCCAGTTTTATAAAATATTAAGATTTTCAAAATATTTTCTTTTGACAAACATTCTTAAAAATATTGAAATCCAAGTAAGATCTTTTAGTAAAAATGATTTGAAAAATATCTCCCGTGATAAGAACTTTAATCAAGATCAAGCAAAGAAAGTAAAGCAAGATCCAAGCCATAACTTTTACCTAATCTTCGCCTTGCATCCAAGACTGCCTCTTCCGATCTTGGATTCTTCTTCGTGAACTTTTCTTCTTGGTCCTTTCTCTATGACCGGCAGATTGGACGATCTTCTTCTTCATCGCCATTCTTCACTTTGAAGCTTGTATGGTTGATTCTTCTTCTATCTCACCATACCTTCAGCATATTTTGGCATTGCAAAATTACCTTAAAGCTCATGACATTTCTTCATTGTCTTCAATGCCTTGATATTGTGCTTGTTTCTGATACTCAATGTCAACTTTGCCTCCGATAAAGCACCTTTCTAACATACCTATGAATTAAATCACGGTACATTACATGCTAGATAAGAATCAATGTTTAAGTCATCATTAAACAGCGCACGGACTCGTAGTCTCAACAATGTTCAATAATGATATTGTTCATGTTCAAGTCGAATCCCATAATTTTTGAATTTTTAGAGCCTCCAAATCGTTTGTACAAAAAGTTGAAATTAATCAAAGAAAACTGAAATGAATTACCAAAATGAGTCGCCGAACTCATGCATCGTGACAGGCGCGTCCGGTACCGAATAGCACGCTCCACCCACTGACGTAGCCATCGCCGTACTTCACGCACCACCAGGCGGAAGCGTGGTCGACTGTGGGTGGCCTGAGGTCAGGTCATTTTGGCCAAGTTCGTCATTATCCATTTTAGAAAACACTAAATGTATTTTTATGTAATATTTTTGGTTTTAAAATTATTGGTAATTATTAATTTCGTTTTAATGTTCAATCATAAATTTAGTCATTAAGATGATTTAATATATATCTTGAATGGCATTAAATTTGATTTATATTCCTTCATAATTATTTTCATTAATTGATAATTTTTGAAAATATTTCATGGTAAACTTTTAAATTTTGAATTTGGAGTTAATTATTTATAAGTAATTATTCCATGATTTAAGAGGTTGGTATCATTGTAATAATTATCATTAATCATGTGAATATATTTAAATTTAACATTTACATTAATCGATAATTAATTGTAAAATAACGGGTAATTAATTACCAATTACGAACACATTTATTTTTTATTTCATTTAATATATATGACATTAAGTGTATTTGTTTTAATGTTTTGCCTATATATTGTTATGGAAATGGAAATGGAGGCGATGTATAACTCCACGCTTTCTCGTCCGGAAAATGATTGCTGTAAAACGACTTCACGAGTCATATTATTTTATTTATTTTTATTATTTTTCCCACAAGCCAGACGCTGTCTGAGTTGGGATTAGTGTATTTGAATTGTAATTCAAGACGGAGCTTGGTGGAGATTCCAGAAGCCAGGAGACAAAAAATTGTAATAGGGTCAAATGTTAATTTTCAAGTTTTAAAAATGTAATAGGGTCTAGGGTTATATCATACGCCTCTTTAATGTGCATTACTTGTTTTATTTTTCATTTTGTACATATGCTTCATTATGTGCCAATCATGGTAAAATAAAAAGCAAAGTAATAATAATCATTTAAAATTCTAAGCAACGTATCAAGTCAATTTTAAAGTCACAAATCGGCCGCAGATCATCCGGGGCACACCGACGGCAAGCGTGTTACGCTTTTGCAATTTGATATGACAATGGATCATGTTGAAGTGATTTCCACTAACGCCAAGGGCTTTCGACGATCACCCAAGCAATTATTTGGTTTAATCGTACGCTTAACCCGCTTGCTCCGGAAAGATAATAAAGTCGGGTAAATGTCAATAAGATATCAATGACAATGTATGCATTTGTTGCTGCTGATTTAAGTATAATAGTTCTCGATACTAATATATTTCGTGAGATTTGAATTATTGGGTGATTTACTTTACAATTTATTTGTAAGTGTTTAGCAATTTATAGCTTACTTATTCGTTGTCTTTTCTATTTATTCTGTAGAATTATAATGGCTACCACTACTACTACTCCTAAGAACTTTGCCTTCAAAGACTTAAAGCATGCTTTTCAAATAACTCAAATTTTCACGAGTGGTCTCAAACTTGAGAATTATTCTCTTGCTAAAAGAGAGAACAATAAGCGCCGAACAATAAGGTTCCTCCGAAACCTAATGATAAGGTTCTTTCCCATCGAGTGGATCCTACAAAAAGCGACAAGTTATGACGCCCAATGTCTCATGTTACACATGAACCTTCGCTCCAAATTCAATATGAAAAGGTGGCAAAGATATGACATATACCGACAACACGAGAAATTATTCCGGGAAGCAGTTTTAAACGGCAGATATGACACTGCATGCGCTTCCTCGAGGATAGCAAATTGGGAACGACAGTCAAGCCCCTAATAATAATATCATTAAAATGATTGCTTGTCGATCAACTCAACTCTCATATGGGGCACAAAAGGTTCCCAAGAACTGGCCGCGATCTTATCCCAAAGTCTCTTTCCCCAAACAAATTCTCTCAGCTTGTCATGAACTTCAATATGCGCACAAGTTTGAGTTGCCTCTAAACGAATCGTATAAGATGATCAATGTAATCGCCGAGATGAATCGGGTAAGACTAAAACTTAATCCTTCGCTTTGGTGGTCCAAAACAAGAAGAAATTCAAGAAGAAGAAGTTTACTAACAGCCGTGGTCTCGAGGAACCAAAAGGGATTGTGGAACACTAGGAAGGATGACAAATGTCATTATCATGAAACCTAGGTCATCGGAAGCCCACTGCTATGAAGTTCATTGTGATGATAGGAAAGAATGGCCCCACGACCACCTCAAATTCTACGTACGTATAATAAGTTTTACAAATTTCTACCCTACTGCAGTGCTAGACACCGGCCGCTGGCCTCATATTTGTCATAATATGTGAACTCAAGTCAAGTAAAGCATTCAAGCAGGGAAATGAATCTACGTGCCTGAACGGCGCTGGCTATGCCCTGGCAGAGGATCCATCGCTTAAATTCGCCTCTACCCAGCCTGGTTTTTTTTGAATCCTATCTCCGGTTTACTATGTAAAATCCACACCTGGCAGTGAATATTATTTCCCTCAAGTTTTTGTTTTGAATAACTGAAAGTGGGCAACTGATTAATGGGATCATATATGCACTGCCAAGCACGAACACATCCGCAAAGAGGAGGTTATAAATACTTCATTACATTTGGTCGATGATTACAAGAATATGATTTTGTGTATCCGATGCAGACACAAACACGAAGTCCTTTCTGAGAAATTCAAGGAGTTCTAAAATACAAAAACACTGAATAAGACACAAGATTCTCCATTCATGTAGATTTGAGAGTATTTGAGTCACGAAGTTCAATACTCATCTCCTTAGAGCGCGTATCAAGCCACAACTCACTCCAACATGAACTACATAATTAGCCACTGCAGAGAAATCGAATCAGTTTGATATGGTTCGGTTCCATGATGAGCCTATCTCGACGTTACTGACACTTACCTAAATGACAGTTCAAGAAGTCACAGAGAAAACTCCCATGAATCCGGGTTTGGGAAGATTCCTCAAGTTGGGTTTTCGTGATTTGGGGTCAGAAAGCGAATACAAGAGAGACTAAAGATAACCATCTGGATAAATGCTATTTCATAGATATCCAAAGGAAACAAATTGGTTACTACTTCACCTAAAACACGGTAGAACGGGAATCTTCAATAAGCAAGATAGAGTGTTCCTTGAAAAGGAATATCCGTCCGTGGCGAATTGGCAATGGTGTTCATCTCTTGACGGCCTCAAGTCGATATCAATGCACCACCTGTACATCCGACGCACCACTGCACCTTCTCTTTCATGAAGATCCAGCTCTCATCCGTGAAGTCAAATAACCAACCCCTTTAGGAGATCCAACAGGATCGGCCACTTAACCAGAGCGCAGGCCTTCCATCATTGAAAGCGACGGTGCCCACTTCTTCTAAAGAAGTCGGGAGCAACAGCAAGGATGTCAATACAAATGGAAAATAGCTATGCAATCCGAGATGGATTCTATAAAATGTAACGCGTTCGTCCTTTGCTGATTTACCAAACGGGATTCACCCTATTGAACGAAATGGATATTTAAGAAGAAATACGATGATTAAACGCCATGTGTTTTCAAGCTAGACTAGTAGCTAGTTGTCAAATGTTCACGGGGCGTGGACTATGACGAAACTTACTCCGCCGCTGGCTATGCTTTAAGTCCATCCTGGATAATTTTAGTTACTCATGCGATTTCATGACTGGCGAAATATGGCAAATGGATGTAAAGCATCGCTCTAATGGAAATTTAGAGGAGGATGTATATGGTACAAACTCTGAAGTTTTACATGTCCTAAAGTGACTTAAGAAGGTATGCAAGCCGCAGCGTCCATTTATGTTTTGAAGTTAAGATCCCACGTTGGGAATCTACGCTTTGGATTTAATCAATCAAAGATTTTGGTTTCATCAAGAACGGGCAAGAATCTGTGTATGCGCAAGGTAAGCTGAGTTATGTGTATCATCTATAGTCCCATGTCGATGACATACTTATCATTGGAAACAACGTAGAGTTAATGAATCCGCCAAGGATCGGGTCGCAGAATGCTTCCTCAATGGAACGACTTAAAGCGAAGACAATACATACTGGGAATAAAGATCCATCGAGATCGGGCCAAAAAGGCTAATTGACTTTGTTAGATACCTATGTGAATAAGGCACCGTGAAGGTTCAAATACGAGTAATTCCAAGAAGTGGTAATCTCCCATGTGTACACGGAGTTCAACTCAAATAGAGCACGTTGTCCCAATTATTAAATGCTAAGACGTAATGAAATTAAGGATGTACCCTTTACGCCTCGGCTATAGATCCATCATGTATGCCATGTTGCACCTTTAATTCAAGACCGACATAAATCCAGAGTTACCAAGCTAATCCAAAGCGAAGCCACCGGATTGTGAAATAAGGCATCTTCAAGTACCGGTGTTAACTAAAGATGCTGGGTATATGGCATGGATGAAGTCAAGAGTCACTGGTACAATTTGATGTCGCTGAAACCGACATGTGGCATTTGTCATCGCTCCCAGCCTCGGGTACGTATTTTGCCTTTAACGCGGAGCAAGATTCGAGGAGTTCCAGTTAGGCATCGCTGCTCATCTCTACCACGCACCCGAAAGACATCGCAATTGCCCTGCTCGCCAAAGTTAAGCATGTCGATTAAAAATTTTTGTGACTGAAGCCAGCGTAAGACGGGGCATCGAGGGACCAATAGTTGCTTCGACACATCGGGGCGATAACAAGATAAAGCAACCTCGAGCACATCACAAATCCAAGCACGCATTCTAAAGTATCACCTAATTGCAGATATGCTTAATGTAGGTGACGCCAAAGATGTAAACTAAAGAAAGAGGCCAACTGTCAATTCCCCTTTACCAAACCACTAAGTCGCAAAGATGATGAAGATGCAAATAACATACGCTCTGCATGACGTCGCCGCTGGGTGTTAGGGTTAATCGGAGTCAAGATGTATCTATTATGTTATGTGAAAAATATTTAAACATTGCTAGTTTCCTTATATTCTAGTATACTATACTTCGCTTCATATTTTAAATTTACATATAACATACATGTATCAGATCCGGCTTAGTGAAAAGTTAAATCCCTAAAATAAGATATGTTTTTCTGCAGAGGCAATCTGTTTAATTGTCGATTATACCTCTCAAGCCTAGAAACATGTGATACCCAAAAGTGTCTCGTCGACAGCCGATAGTTAGTATGCATAAAGATCATATTTACTAACATGGTATTTTGATTAGCCGATCAAGACTACCACGCTACCGCAGACTGGGATCAA
Organism: Lithospermum erythrorhizon; assembly: GCA_019722365.1. Classification (NCBI taxonomy): domain Eukaryota; kingdom Viridiplantae; phylum Streptophyta; class Magnoliopsida; order Boraginales; family Boraginaceae; genus Lithospermum; species Lithospermum erythrorhizon. The sequence continues at coordinate 68,031 of JADFUC010000738.1, read as the reverse complement.
TACTACGGGCCGGTCCCATGACTCATGAAATAGATGACGGAAAATTGTATAGAAATATATGTATATCCGTGTCCTATGATATTTGTTTAGAATTTGGGGGTTCGACACCCTGACCTACCATATATAACTATCTCTGTTATGTTCTCTGCATTTCTGAAAGTATGACCAAACGTCAGCTTTAAGCGGGATTATAAAGAATATGTCAATACACAAACAGTGATAAATGATATATCAGAGTGGGATTATCCGTCCTCGATATACAAGGAAAGCATCTCGTGCCTCCTACACAAATTGCAATCGATTGGGTTTACGGATGCCAAATGCCGATTCAACATACTCGACTAGAGAAAGTCAGGTGTTTCCTACGACACACCCTATGCTTATTTCTCAGAATGGTATATTACTAATGCTGGTTCTCATGATAATTCTAAGTGGGTTATGAGCGATCAAGTAGATCTTACTTCATTAATGTTATAATAATAGTAATCGGTCAATTATTATTATACAACTTACAATTATTCAGCTTGTATGTCACACACATACAATGATATTCGAATATTTTATGAATGAAATTAAATAGACTTCAGATTTCGGTAGATGTAATTTCCTCAATATTCATATATTTGTTAAAATATATATTGATGAATATCAATTGGTTAAACTTGCAAGTTTAATCAATTAAGCAGTTGAAATCGATGAATAACCTGGTAAGTTATTCGAGAGTGATTCGTTAGTATTTTAATTGACTTGTTAAGTTAATTAAAATAGAACAAACTCACTAGTAACTCATTATTTAATTAGAAGCTCATAACGGTCTAATTAAGTTAACGAAAGAACCGATTAATCCCACACTCAACAATCCTATCACCATTTGCGTGGCACACGCTATCATTTCTACTCAATAGTCGGGTCGAAGCACTTTGTAAAATATAACGATACGCAATTTTACTCAATGTGTCGGTAGTATTAATTTATCGAAGTTTCTAACAAGTAGCTGACATAATCGCAAACTATATATATATGAAAAAGGAATGAAAAAAGCACGCCTCATATATAACCGTATGTAAGAAATAATAAAAATGACCGAAAAATAGCACTAATTATTATTTAGCACTCTATCCTCGAATGACGGCCAAAAAATATTATTTTAGAGTTATTAAATTATATGAAAAAGGAATCTTAAAAAGCACAAATGATATGACGCAGCGTAGAAATAATGAAAAAATGAAGGAAAATAGCACAAATTATTAATTTACAATCTATCCTCGAGTAATATTTCAATTTAACTAACTTTTTAAAAATATAATAGACATGCAATTTTAACGCAATGCCCAGAAGTTTACCCTAGAAATAATGAAAAAGAAACGAAATAGAGCACGAATTATTAATTTAGCACCTTTATCCCCAAGTCGGTTGGTCGAACTAACTTTGAAAAATATAATGACATGCAATTTTAATTCAATGGCCCGAGGATTAGTTTATCGATTTTCTACTGCAATTGAGAAAAAAACACTGTCGCATATGACTGTGCCTAGAAATAATGAAAAATGAACGGAAAAAAACACATATTGTTAATCTAACATCATATCTCGAGTCGAAATGGACAAAAAATATTATCTTAGAGAGTTTATTAAATAATTGAGTATTTCTACTATAGTTGATAATTTAAAAAATGATAATTGAAAAAAACTCAAGAATCAAGAAAAAAAAATGAAAAAGGAAGGAAAAAGAACACAAATTATTAATTTAGCACCCCTATCCCCCGAGTAATAGCTTGGTCTAACTAACGCTTTTAAAATATAATGGTACGTAATTTTAACTCAATTCCCGGCATTAATTTGTAGAAATAATAATAAAGTTAAACGGAAAAGAAAGTACGAATTATTAATTTAGCACCCTATCCCCGAGTCGGTTGGTTTGAACTAACATCGAAAAATATAACATGCAATTTAACTCAATGCCCCTAAGATTAGCTTATCGAAGTTTCTACTACACCGAGAAAAGAAACACTATCGCATATCACCAAAGGCTTAAATAATGAAAAAAACTAAAAAGTACGTATTATTAATCTAAGATCATATCCTTCGAAATGGAACGACCAAAAATATTAGCTCGTAGAGTTTATTAAATAATTATATTAATTTATATATATTCTACTATAGTTGATAATTAAAAAATGATCATTGAAAAAACTAAAAAAAGAATAAAAAAGTAAACAAAGTGGCATCCACGCGCTTCCAATCCTGCAAGACCATTCCCATGCAAGTAGGGCTGTGAACGAGTCGAACCCTACCGAATATCGTAGGGTTCTAGTTTGGCTCGGTGTCTGTCGAACCTTAGGTTCGATTCGGCTCGAAATAGCCAAGCTTTTATTTTTATTATTCGGCTCGAGTTCGGCGGCTTTTTAAGTCAATGTTAGATCTGATTCGTTCGAAGTTTTCCGAATATGTTCGAATTTCAAGAGATATTGTGCCGACAAAATTACAACATTCAATTTTATCATAAAGGACATGAATGGTGAATCAAATTATAAAATTATACCATAAATATTATTAAACCATAACTCCATAAGTCCATAACAAAATGCAGGCATAAGTCTCATAACTCTCATGACAAAAGATAACTAATTAACTAATAAGGGCCATAAGGCAGTTAGGCTCAAATACTATGTATTCTTCATTAGGTAACAGTCCGACATGTCATGGCTACAAGCACATATGGAGTTTTAGCAACTATAAATAACTCATGCCTGTAAACACCCACAACTTGCCATGTCAAGATACATGTCGGATCAGTCCGTCCGACACGCCATGCCTGCAAACACATGGAGTTATAGAAACTATAAGTAACCCATGGCTCCAAACACTCACAATATAAGCCTGTCATGCCAAGATACGTGTCGATCAAAGCTCGACCAGATAACAAAATTATCATCATCGCTTTCTCGACCAAATCACTTAATCACATCATAGTCACTATCCAAGTATCCATCAACCAAAATAGATAACAATCAAGAACAACAAGAGACTACAAGAGTACAAAATAAGGAAATAGCCCTGCGTGGCAATGTAAGTATAGAACTCCGATCAAAAGAACAATAAATGAGGACCAAAGAAAAACAATCGTGCCGACGTGTCGTTTTCTGTTTCTTCTTGGAATTCTTTGGTGGTTTGCTACTGTTAGTTGTTTTCTTTGTTGGGACACTTGTTGATGGCTTCTTAGAAGTGTTAATATTAGCCTCATCAACTTATTTTTCTACATCATTAATTATAACATCAAAAACTGAAAATGATAGTAAATATAACAATAACAATTATATAAATACTTAGAAAACATATGTAAATATAACACTTACCAATAACAATAGCATTGGGTGTTGGATCCACCATCTCATATTCCTTTTCAAACTCCAACTCAATGGGGTCTTCATTTTCCTATCAAAAAATAGAAAAATAAAGAAGAAGAAGTCGAGAATAGAAAAATAAGAAGTTCAGAATTGAAAATGTTCACCTCTTTGGCACTTCTAATTCCATAGGCATCTTTGATCCAGTCTCCTCCACAAAGCAACACTTCAACTGTATCCCTTCCATTGATGCTCTCTTTTTATCAATTACCCTACCACAACACTAAAAGTACTTTCCGATGAAACCGTGGTAATTGGAATCGATAAAATATCCATTGCCATTTTAGAAAGTATTTTATACTTCCCTTGATTCCCTTTCCACTAAGTAAGAACATGTAATTACTACATTAGGAAAAAATAGCCCGTTCACGCAATATTCCAAGTCATTTTTTACTACCTCTAGACTCCATCATCGAAACTCATCATATTTCCTTTCCTAATAGTAGAACAAGCGTGGTTGTTTCAAATACGGACTATAAGTTTCAGGACCTTTACCTTTTCTTTATCACTATATCGTTGGAAATCAATGAATCGATTTCTTTTTTATTATGCCCGTACGACAATTGTGTATCAATTCATGCACCGCTTGGTTGAATAAGATTACTTAACTTAGTGTTCACCTTAGTAATTGTATACATTAAAAGGGTTCTCAAGTGATAATTTAAGCAAGCATGAAATGACAAGGATCTTACTCATTAATCGTTATAATAATAGTAATTGGTCAATTATTATTATTATACAACTTACTATTATTTGAGCCTAGAAGGTCACACACATACAATGATATTCGAATAATATTTCATGAATGAAATTAAACGAGACTCAGATTCGAGACGCATTTCTTAAATATTCATATATTTTGTTAAAATATATCGATGAATATCAATCGTTAAACTAGGAAGTTTAATCAATTAAGGCTGAATCGATGAATAACCCGTAGTTATTCGAGAGTGATTCGTTAGTATTTTAATTGACTTGTTAAGTTAATTAAAATAGAACAAACTCACTAGTAACTCATTATTTAATTAGAAGCTCATAACGGTCTAATTAAGTTAACGAGTTAAACTGATTTCTTAACGAGTGGAATTTGGGACTTGGTATTTAAGGAAAGGGATTAGGTTTTTTATCATAATCATAAAAAACCTTAACCCCTCTCTCTAAGAATAGCCGCCCCCCTCCCCAAGAATTGGAAGAGTTTTTCTCTTCCAATTTTATTCATCTTCAAACTCTAGCAAGTTCAAGTACTGCCTGCTTCCTCTCAGTGCAATCTAGAGACATCATTTCGGTGTCGAACAAGTTTTGGAGACGACTTGAGTGGCATTCACGTGGGGTTTCTTGTGTGTGCTTTTGGGTTCATTCAGCCCGTTGTAATGTATGAATTCTGTATTCATACATGTATATTTTGTGTTTAGATTAATATACATCATTTGAGGATCCGGGATTTATGAATCGCGTTTATCTAATGAATTCATACTTAGATTCTAACACATATATCTTCTCATATTGATCATAAAGATTGTTGAAAAACTATGAAACTGTTTCTATCCTAGATTCATAATCAATGGGATACGTTGACTCATAAGCAAATTTAATAACCTTCTTTTTGTATCTAGGATCCAGTATTGCTCCAAAGGAAAATAGCAAGTCACATTCATCCCAATACTTATCAAACTTAAGCCCCATTCTAACTACCATATTTTGCATATGTTTAGTACAAGATTCATCCAACTGAGCATTGATTAACTCCTTAATTCTACACAACTCCAACAAAAAAAGATTGATTGTTGGATAGTTACTGCCACTTATAAGATTTGTTACATCTAAAAAGACTTCAAGAAATTCATACTTTATGCATTTCAGCCCATTGCAAAGTAGTAGGACAGAACCTCAAAAAACTTTCATCATCATCTCCAAATTTGTCAAAACATTGTCTATACTTATAGGCACTGTTAAGCATCACAAAAGTTGAATTCCATCTAGTGTTATTATCTAAAACTAACTTATTTGGTGACAACTGCATATTAATTCTATGTTCATTGAAGCTGGACAGTCTATTTTCAACCAAACAAGTCTTTCACTCCTTCTCTAACATGATCAGTGACATGATCTATTTCCTTCAACCCATCCATAACCAACAAATTTATAATGTGTGCACAACATCTAACATGAAACAACTTACCATTCAAAACAATATTTGACAAAGCATTATAGTCTTTTTTCATAATATCAATACACACATTATTAGTAGATGCATTGTCAATAGTTATGGATGCCACCTTATCACTAATACCATAAAATTTGCTCACTGCGGTAATTCTTTTTCCAATAAAACTCCATTATACGGTGCAGGACATCGACAGTTTATAGCATTCCTTTTGTAAGTTCTAGCTTCCGATCTATATAAGGATGTTATAACCATGTAACCTATTCCCTGAACCCCAGACCACCAACAATCAGTTGTCAAGCCTACTCTAGAAACCTTTCCCAAAAGCTCCTTAATTCTCTCTCTTTCCTTATCAAAAACAAACAAAGCATTCTTTTCTCACAATATACCTATTAATTTTTTTTATAGTAAGGAGTGTATGCCCTCAAGAACTCATTGAAAACCTTATGCTCAACAACGATGTAAGTGATATTAATGGAAAGCAAGTATCATACGCGCAAAGAAGCATTTTTACTTTTTCAAAATCAAAATGAAGTTTTTACAAAACTCTCTACCTTCGTAAAGCACAACACGTGTTATTGAAATTCGAATGCTTTAGAACGCTCACTGTCATCAACTTTTTTGAAATTTTTGTTTCTAGTATGCCTAATCTCAAATGCCTCATTAGGGGCGAAGTAGGCCAAGGCCTTTTCTCGACTGGAGAATTCTTTTGCAATGATTGCACTTGTTTTTCTTTATACCTCCAGGAAGTACAATTGGTGTCATATGATCCCAAGCAATACTTGATTTAGTCAGATCGTATCTCGCAATAAAGCTTCACTGTTACCAAGAATTTTCTTATTTACTTGAATTTCATCAACATAATCCATCTCAACATCATCCACTTAAATCTTTATCATTAGTCGATTCATTTCATCGTAATCGAACCCACTTATATCTACATCATTATTCGGGGATGCAGGGACTCTCTGAGTTAATCAACAAAAGAATGTATTAGTTTTAACTTCTTTATTATACAGTTTACAATTGAAACGGATTATTACAAATCAAACTATTTTTTATTCAATTATAACAGACAATTAAAAATCAAACTATGTTTTATTCAATTAAAGTGAAACCCCTAATTAATTAAAGTTAAAACCCTAATTCGATTAAAGTCAAAATTGAAATAGATTATTACAAATCAATCTATGTTTCATTCAATTGAAACAGACAATTAGAAATCAAACTATGTTTTATTCAATTAAAGTGAAATCCCTAATTCAATTAAAATCAAAACCCTAAATCAATTAAAGTCAAAATTGAAATAGATAATTACAAATCAAACTATGTTTCATTCAATTAAAGTGTTCAATTAAACTCTAAATTGAAATCAAAATTAAATCAAAAAGTCAAACCTCCCCTAATTCAATTAAGATCAAAACCCTAAATCAATTAAAGTCAAAATTGAAACAGATAATTACAAATCAAACTATGTTTCATTCAATTAAAGTGTTCAATTAAACTCTAAAACGAAATCCAAATTAAAATCAAAAGTCAAACCCCTAATTCAATTAAAGTCAAATCCTAAATAATTAAAGTCAAAATTGAAATAGATAATTACAAATCAAACTATGTTTCATTCAATTAAAGTGTTCAATTAAACTCTAAACTGAAATCGAAATTAAAATCAAAAGTCAAACCCCTAATTCAATTAAAGTCAAAATCCTAAATCAATTAAAGTCAAAATTGAAATAGATAATTACAAATCAAACTATATTTCATTCAATTAAAGTGTTCAATTAAACTCTAAACTGAAATCGAAATTAAAATCAAAAGTCAAACCCCTAATTCATTTAAAGTCAAAACCCTAAATCAATCCAAGTCAAAATTGAAACAGATAATTACAAATTCAAACCAAAATCGAAATATCATTCATGTATTCAACTAATAAAAACTCAAATAACTAACATGCATACTCAAATCAAACCATTAGTTAACTCAAAAATCAAAACCAAAATATCAAAAGTCAACGATAAAGACTAGAGAGACAAAGCTGTAGTAAATCAATTTCTGTGGTAGACAAAGCTAGAGTATAAACTAATAAAGAGAAAATGAATCAAGAATGAGAAAATATGGTTAAGCGAGTGATTTAAGTATCGGTGTTTATATGTAATTAACGGACTAAGGGTATTAATGGACCTGGACTGGACTAAAATTACTAATGGACCCTAACTATTTAACTGGACCTCTTAACCCATGCACCGAGCCGAACAGGTTCGAGCTATTCGCCTGTCTGCCGAATCGTGAATTTAAACGTCGAAGCTTCAAATCAACTATTTCGAAATAAATACTCAATCGAATCTAATCTTTACGCTCAATTACGTTTATGCAAGGCACGCATTAGCCTTTTTATAACTACTATAATGCAAGGCACGATACCTTTTTATAACTATTTAATGGATATGCGCACCACCCTGCGATATTTATTCAATTTGAAACAAGAGTCGATCTCACATGTATTCGTCGACTTAGTTACATCATGCAATTTATAAAGTCAGATTTACATTGTTGGAAAAACTGGACAATATGTGGAATATTTGAAAATCAACTTTCAGGTGAAATAAAATGAGAATAACAATGATTGATACTTAGTCGAGGATTTAAAAGGATGGCTTGATGGTGAAGGATTGTTATTTTTTTATAGATAATAAACTCAATAATTCAAACAGGAATTACATATTAGCTACACTGACTTTTAGAAGTTTCAACATATGAAGCTTTATTGGAACAAACATATGATAATGAATAAAAATCATGAAATAAAGTTCTTAAATATCATAAGTTGATGGTCCGAAAGTTGTCTCTAATCGTAGAGAGCGGAGCGAAAGACAGGCCCGGCTATTTCATCGATGCAACCTGTTCACCGCAACAGGGCCCCTCCTTTTTTGTGCCCCAAATTTTAAATATTATGTATGATTGTATCACTGAAATCATTTAACAGGTCTATATCAAAATGCACTGGGTCTAAATTCAAATTTCAAACTGAAGACCATTCACTACTTAGTGGACTGGACTCCCCAGATGACTGCATGACTCATGTCGCTAGACGTGGCTAACGAACCGGGCCTTGGTGGGCCGTTCGGGGGCCCGGCCCACCAGTTCGGTTCGTATTCGGCCCCGGCCCACCAGGCCCACGAACGGCCCCCGTTCGTTAAAACCTAGTAATCGAGTGCCTAAAGATTAGTCTTGTGCCCCGGCCCAGTTCGAGCCCCTATTAAAAATATTCAGACAAAAAATAAATACGGTGAAGAAATGATTTCAACTCCTGACCTTATTTTAATTTGAAAGTTATTAATGCTTAAACCATCGAATGTTGACTAATTTATTAATGTGTGTATAATAAATGATATCTAGTTTCAAATAATATATAAATAAAGTTGATAGCACTAATAATATATTATCCTTCAAATAATACAACACATTTCTAATTAAAAACTATTTCACATATTAATAGATAACTTAAATTTGGTATTTAATATATTATCTTTATTTGGATATATTATCCTTCAAGAAATAATTGTGATATATTATTCTATAAAATAATCGGTATTATTTAATATATTATCTTATTTGATATAATTTGGTGATATCTTTATTTGATATATTATTCAAGAAATAATTGTGATATATTCTATATTATTCAAGAAATGATTCTATTTAAATTATTAAAAGAGAAAATATTCATGATAATATTGTATTCATGAAATATTCATGTCAATAGCGCATAATTATAAATCAAGTTATTTAGTTTCAAATAATATACATAGGAATAAAAGCAAATAATATACGTACAAATCTAAGTTATTTAATATCAGGATATATTATTCTATAAAATAAAGTAATAAGATTCTATCAAATAATACCAAACTTATTATTCTATCAAATATATTATTTATATTATGATATATTATTCTATCAAATAAAGTATTGATTCTATCAAATAATACCAAACTTATTATTCTATCAAATATATTAACAATACCAAATCTAAGTTATTTAAGTATTACGATATATTATTCTATCAAATAAAGTATTAAACCCTTCATTTTATCATACTTAGATAGTAAGTTCATAATTTTAAATACTTTATTTATAACCCAATTTAATACTAAATGATGCTAACATAATCTGAATAGCCACAGAAACTAATTAATGCTTCATTCAAATTCAAGTACTAATGCTTATCACAGCTGGTAATCATGTTGCTAAACGGCACTAATGCTTAATTCAAATGAACCACGCTTAATTCAAACGGCATAACGCTAATTCGAATGGTACCACGCTTGAGAATTATTTCGATTATTTATCAAGGATAATATATCAAACGGTAAAAAGTATATTAAATATTACCATATTCAACTTGAACTATCAATACATCAAATGATTTTTAATTAGAAATACGTTTATCATAGCCGATAATATATTATTCAATCTTACGCTTTTATTCATAATGCATATTATTTTGAAGCTTAATAATTGATTTATTATTATACACATATTAAAAACTATTTGAACAATTTGTGTAATAACCGGTAGCGACTCCGTTAATAAAATAAACTAAAATGTGAAATTATTAATTTATTTTCGTGGAATCGAAACCACTAATTATTTTATGTTCAGAATGTTTATGTTCGGAAGTTAGTTGTCGATTTGGGTTAAAAAAGTAGAAAGACGAGCCGAATTAAAGACTGATTACTTCCATGGGCTTTGGGCCCAACTCCAATCACCGCCCAATTTAACGGTCCATTATAAGCCCAATAACCCGAAACCCAAGGCCTTCTTCTCCACGAGTAAATGGCACTCCCTTTTGGAAATTTTTGATTTTTCTTCCTCAAATTTCTCTCTCAATTCACAAGCTTTGGAGCTAAAACTTTCGGAGAAGTTTCTCCTCATCATCCCCTTGCCAAGCCAAGGTAAAAAAGTGTGCGATATTTTGAGTATTTTAGAATCTTCAAACTTTGACTTTTGTTGACTTTTCGATATTATGAATTTTATTGCTCCAATTGATTCTCGGTTGTGATTAGTTATTCTTGGATTGAAATACGGTGCTCGATGTGAAATTTTAAGCGTTTTAGGCGCTTGACTTTTTTGAATTTTGGGTCGACTTTTGGATTTTGGATAAATTATTAAATAGAATTATTGCCTAGGCCTAAATTGTAATATGTGATTGATAATGATCGATATTCGGGGTAGAAAGCGCCGTTATAGTGAATTGACTTTCTGTGATCATGAAGTCGACTTTCGCTAAAATGTATGGCAGTTAATAAATAGTTAAATGATCATTATCATGATTGTTTTGGAATACAAATATGAATTATAAGGCTGGGGAACAAATAGGTCGGAATTAATCGTAGTGGATTTCGGGGTAAACGAACTTAGTGATTAGTGGGTCGGTGAGTTATAGTTAAATTGATCGGGAAAAAGCGTTGAAATTGGAATTATTTGGAAATTTTGGGGGCCGAATAAGATATGCCGATTATCGAATTTAGTCCCGTAAATGTAGGTTTGTCATCGAGGTTGTTATTGAAATATAACCGGTAATCTTTACGTAAGTTGTACTTATAACGGAATCGAGTTAAAAAGTCCGGTATTTAAATTAGGATAAAAAGGACGACATGGTTACGTAGTTGTGATTTTATTTCTTGGTAATGTGTCTGCTCGTACTCGGGACGGGAACAGCCGTGAGGATCGATTGATCGCTGGGCGCCAGCGTACCAATGGGCGCGATTTATCACCGCCATATCTTATTTATGCTCAGCGCTGCGTATTTATAAGTTAGCGCATAATGTATCAGGTTGCGGAACTCTATCGTGCGTGTATTTGCCGCGAGATTGTGAATTGTTGAACCGGCGGGTGGCCGCATTAGACGATGTTCGTGTAATTATCGAGGATATTTATGTATGAGTACATTTATGTTTTAGCATAATATTTGAGTATGCTTTACGCCGAGAGTATTCCTCAGATTCATGTTGAGTATAATTGTGTCAGTGGGAAGTATCTCGGGAGTGTATCTCTGCTGAGTTTGTGTTTTGTACGATTTGGTTGTATCATACATGATATAGATCTTACTTTTGAAATTGTTGTGTGTCATTGCTGGATATTGTACGGTGATTTGTGGACGCTGAGATGATGTTCAAGAGCTCGCTGGAAAAGGATGATTGTTATATAATATGTTGTCAGTTGGGTGTTCAAGGGGCGAGCCTCGCTTGAAAGGATGCACTGATATATATATGTTGCTGACGTGTTCAAGCGCAGCCACGAAAAGGATGGATTGTTATGTACTATGTGTTATGGTTTCGCTTTTTGCAAATTATTTATTTGTGATCGCGATATCTGGCGCGCTGGGTGAGTTTTGTTTGGTTGGCGACGTGAAATATGGTCTGTCTTCGTTACGTAGTCGAAGTTTGTACAAGTATGCTTTTATTTTTATGAGTATCCCGTTATGATGTTCGACAGATAACATTTTCTCTGTATTATATTTGTATAACCGTATTTACTCCATCCTAATGCTAGTACCGATATATATTTATCCCTTACTGTATACCTCATTCGGGGATACGGGTGTGTTACCATCCTGGATCCTGCTTCCACTAAGCCGTCGAGCTTACCCCTTCCCACCTTCTCGTGACGATGTGCCCTTTTGGAGCTGAGTTCCCAAGGAAAGTGTCCCAGGATTTCATTTAGGTGAGTAGACGGGTGGCTAGGATCCTCGGCAGTCCTCTTTTTCATTACTTTGATGTAAACAGTTTTTTTCTACTTTTTGGTTTTGGAGAGATGTTGAACCGTAATATATATTTTGTGATTTGATCAAGGATGCTAAGTTATGTTTGCTCGCTAAACGCCAATTTACTGCTAAAATTTGTATGTCAATGTTTCTAGTTTTCAAACTATCTTATTTTTTATCAAACCGCCGTGTTCTACGGGTTTTTAAACAGTGCTGTGTCAACCACCGACAAGCGACTGGATATATTGTGTTGGATGACGACTCCAACTCGGTATGCATTTACTTGAGGCGGTCGTTACAATTTGATCGATTTTTCCTTTTAAATTAATAACTTAGAGTTTGGTATTATTATTTGATAGAATAATATATCATAATACTAAATAACTTAGATTTGGTTAAATAATATATCATAAAGTTTTGAGTTAAATAATATATTATTTTTATAGCTATATATTATTGAATATTATGCTTTTATTATACGTATATTATTTGAAACTAAAGAACTTGATATATTATTATACACATATTAACAAATCATCAACTTGCTACAATGGTTCATAACTTATACTTGCATCATAAGGTCAAAGGTTCAAATCCTCCCTACTACCACATTTATTTTTGGTACTAATATGTCAAAATTTTGGACCAAACTAATAAACGGGTCAACTAATCCAAACGTGGCACTCTAATTGAATCCGCCCACCGCACGCCCACTGTGCCCCTTTTTAAAGCTGTGGGACAAACGCTAAGAGCGGCATTAAACGCGCCTCGACCGGTCAGGCCTCCAAAGAACTCCTTAACGGGCCGGTTCGTTAGCGGGCCTCAGTCTGCCGATCTGAAGCACGGGGCCGGCCCTGCTCGATCATTATGGTCGGGCCGGGCCGCCCTGGCCTGCTACCACGCTTAATCAGACAGATTACTCAGATAGAGTCAAGTATCGGGCCGGACTGTTAACCGTCCGAAATCCGGCCCGTTAGAACCGGCCCAATAATCTATCCAATACAATAACGGACTGCCTCGGTTAGGAGTAATTCTGTGGTCCGAGATCCGGTTGGATCTCGGGACCGGAAAACTAGTACATATCTCGGGTAGGTTAGAGTATATAATATCCCTCCCTCCCCTCATTTTCAAGACTCCTAACTCCCCCTCCCTTCTCTCTTTTCTTCCACGAACACACCTTCATTTGCTTTTATATTCATATCTAACTGTATCTAAACTAATCGCATCGCGAATCCTAGATGCCACGATTATACAAAAACAATAAATCGCTTTAATTACAAGTGTACCTTCTTCCGAATATATTAATCGCAACGGAAAACGGATGAGCTCATATACCCAAAGTAGAGTATCTCCAAGAGTACACACCAGTCATTGACCCGAATTCCTCCGTGCGTTTTACTAGAACGATTGAAGTGAAACCGAAACAAAAGATGGATGAAAACTATTTCTTCTACCTAGCAAGCATGGCCAAACTAATTGGCGAGCAGAGAGAATTCCTTTAACTTCAAAAAGTCATGAATGATGAGTAATGAATTACGAGGAGGCAATCCTCTATTTATAAACACATAAGAGTTTCAAGGAGATAAAATCTCCAATACCCCTTTCTCTACCCTTTTTAGTCGACTAAAAATAAGGAAGAGTTCCAATTTCATCTCACTTCTTATTCCTTAAATAAAGGCATTACAAAATGCCGGATAGAATATTCTGCATTCATGCTTTTAAAGAAGATCCCGAATCATCCCCTATCTCTTTTGGTCGACTATGATGCTATTTCCAACAATTGAAAATTCATCCCGAATTCCTTATATAGTTCCACTTACCAAATGTTTCCTTCATGTTTCACTTTAAACCCGAGAAGTTATAATACTATTTATTAATAGTCTTCGATTACTCGCTTTGTAAAAGTGACTCTCTTATGACGGATCGACAATAGCAATATATTAGATAATATTAACCGATTATCATCTTAATATATAGATTATGAGCTTTTAATCTCAGTAAGCTACCATAACCCCTAACGCCGATAATGTAATCCTAAATATTAATTGTCAAACAATTAACATATATCAACTTATAGTTTTGAAAGTTTAAATCGGGTTGATCAATCTAAATTGTTCAACTTGAAAGCATTTTATTTAGATCGTTTATTCATATTTCCAACACTCCCACTTGCCTCGACAATTTATGATATAGTATCAGACGGTTTATGATACCTCATCAACGATTCCTTCGATACGCGACATTTCCAAAGAATAAGCTTAAAAAGAAGATATGTGTCACCAAACTCTTGCACCCATAGTTGTCTTGTTAATGGACAAGTTAATGTGATATCCAACTCATAGCTGGTAGTGCACTTAATCACCCTTAACTCCCCAAGATCCTAGAAATCTACCAAAATATCAGGTTGTATGAATCCTCTATTGTATCTAGGTTTCCATTCATACTTTTAGTAAGATACTAACGCATGTCGTTAGCGATCCTCCTATTACGTAAGATGCTTGATGCGTCAAAGTGTACCACTCCAAAGACCTATGAAATCCTACTGTGTCTAAGAATCGCAATTCAACATGTTCGGCAAGGAGAATCTTCGGGACACGTATATTCTATCCTCCAAGTTCTCACAACGGTCATTGTCCAAGATTCACGGCTCCAAATCAAGCTTCTAAAGCTCGTGAAACCTACGCGACATTGTGAGTATCCATATTCCTTTGATCCAAGAAAATGATCAACACAATCAAGCACATACTAGTCAAGCTTGCGTTTAACTCGCTCAATGAACACCGACTGTGACGCAGGCAACTGCTTTTTTTTTCATGGCTTGTTGTAGGTTTTCTTGTTTGACTATGTATTCAACAATTCTCTCCGTAATAACATTAGATTTGGTGAATCAACAAAGGTTTGTTACTTATAGTAACGATATGTGTAAGTTTTACTAAAAAACATCATTATCTATAATAATGATGCCAAATAATCTAAAGCTTAGATTCAAAAGCACAATGGTCGACCAGATATGACATTTGGGACGTAGTGGCTGGGCCCTACTCAAATTAGCACCACTTACGCTAAAGAATGTAAGAACTATTACTTCTTCCATAAAGATGCTCATATCACTATGGTTGATTAGTTGGGCAGCATCTAAGGTTTTGACTGTTGTTCTTTGCTTCAACTTTATGTACACGTGCACTTCTATTTTCAACTATTGAAGAAGTTGTCATCATCTGAGTACATACTCGGATCAATAATGAGATCTTGATTCTCTAGCTTTAGTAAGCTACTAGAGATATCAAACTAGGCAACCTCTCAAGATTACTCATTAAATTTATAATCCGGCCGTTTTATTCACAACTTCTCAAGTTGTAACTGCATTTCCGCCTGTGTTTCGCAGTCCTTGTTGTGTTATATTTGTTACTTTAACAAGATAAGTTCACAACTCTACTTATATTTGTTATGATACAAATATAACCTCCTTTTCATTGCTCTTCTTTCCATCCATACAACTTATGAAGCCGATGTCATATCTCTTGGAAAGATTCTTTCTTTAGGAGATTCACTTGGATCCTAGTTAGATGTCTTATCAAGATAGCACATAACTCAACTCGTTGAGCTCGTAATTGGATCTCTTATGAATTCTAGAAAGATTTGAGTCATCCCTCGATCTTTTATAGAGAATCTCATTCACAATCTAATTGCGGTAGTTGTAAGTTATTTTCTATCATTAGTATGTATTTCTACATACTAAAAACGCATATGCTATAAGGCTAGCCTCTATTGGCCTTCTTGCTTCATACAAGAACACTAGTTTCCATTAATGAATTCAAACTATTTGAACTGTTTCATTAATTTATGTATATGTCTACTATTGTAGATCCGGATGATTTGAAACATTTATGATTAATAGCACTTCTATACAAAGTTAATCACCTTAACTTGGATAAATTTCGCTTATTAGTCGAGTAATCAGAAACATGAACATTTTCATTCGATTAATCATTATGTGTTATGATAGTCATTCATTCCTTGGTAAGGTATCCATTTGTATACCGGTTCAATTAATCATTTTTTAGATTAGATCCGCCCCGTAAACGGTCCGGGAAATCGATCCGTATCCATCCGTAAGGTACTCCGACCGGCCTGGCCCAAAAAATGATCCAATAGGCTAGCCGTCCGTCCTCGGTCTCGGGCCGAAAATCGGATCAACCGACCGGTAATGTTCTCTACATTTTGTGCGTACCGCTTTTGAGACTTTGAGCTAAATTGAAGTATCTAGTTCAATTGTTCATCCATCACAAACTAAGTTCGTGTATGTGTAGGTTGGGAGTTCAGACCATGGCAAACTTCTTTCAGCTTGTTATATTCTCAAAAACCATACGGGTACTAATACTTCCTTAGTTTCGGGTTTTTTAATTGTAGTCATAGTCTAAAATTTCGTTTCAAAATATTTATCATTATAGTATAGAAAATTATACTTCTATATTTTCAATATATTTTTTACTATTTTTAATCTAGCTATGTGTAAATGATTAGGACAATAAAGAAAAAATAAATAAAATATTATCTAACTCTTATTTCTCACAATCAGGAATGTGAAGTCTTATTATCTACCACATTTAAGAGTCTTGTATGTTCGTTACTAAATACATTAAACATACTTTTAACAATAAACAGTCAAGTCATTGATATTTGATTAGTTTAGCAATCAATAAAAAAAATAGTGTAAGGGTTTGACCTTTTTTAAAATACATAATGATTTACCTTTTTCGTGTAAAACAATAAATTTAATAGATTGTAACAAAACTAATAAAAATTAAAGAAAGTGGGGTTTCATTTTATGTTTAAACACAATGCCTTTATTATCTATGAGACGGCTTTAGCGAAAGGACTATTTGAATTCCAACGCCCGGCATGTCATTTTTTGTGGATACAAAAACTCCAAAACATACTAGCAACAAATAATAATTCATAATTAAAATCAACTTGTACCCAAGATTTTAATAAAAGTAGAAAAATAAGCCGATGGAGATGATTCTTGCAATGTAATAAAATGGATGAATGTATTTTACATGAACATAAGAGATTTATAGATATCTCTTGGTCGGTGTCATAGTCAATCCATAATTTTTTAAAGTCGAAATTTGATAGAAAACGGAAAAAATATTTTTAGTAGAAAATCTATTAAGGAGGACAACTATCAAGTTTCTATTAAAATAGTTTTGCAAACCCAAGACTCAAAGATAATCATTGTATGAACATTGACCTTCTTATGTTCAAATTTTGCATTCACGAGCATGAAGGCTTCATTTTCTCATGATCTTTTCCTATTTCTAGCAATCCCAATAGACACCAGAAGATCAAACATGCCCAGAGCTTGAACTCCTGTATAAATTTGAAGGATCAAATTTTGTCGGATGTTTGTAGTGATCCTAATAAGTAACCCTCATTTGTTTCATTATAAGATTATTATGCATGGGGTGAGGGATTTGGTGTAATGGTTAGACACACACTTGTAAGAATAGAGATCAAATATTCAAAACTTGGCAGTCAGGATTTTTTTTTTTTAAATATTATGCTTCCATTCTCTATGCTATTATTATATATAAAAAATAACTGACATTGTAGTAAGAAATGGAATTTATTTGGAGATTTTCTTAAAAGAGAAAATTTCCTCTTGAAAAATGGATGTACAGAGTTTTTTACCCGAACGGTTCTAGATTTTTAATTAGAGTGTAGTGTATTTCGTATCATATGTATTGCTCATTGATTAGGAGTACCTCACAAACTTATTTTACAATGAATCTTCCATTGAAATTCCTTAAAAATTTCGTCGTACCACTTTTCCTCATTAAGTTGTTAAAATAATATTTTCGTTAAAATTGATCCCAACAACCATTTGAATAAAGATTCTATTTGATTAGTTTAAGTATATTTATCATATATCAATTATGTTTGCTTTCTATAACACATTTAAAAGAAAAGAAAATAAACTATCCGCACATTTCGGTTTTTATTGATTCCATTTTGAATAAAACTGAAAATCTCAAAAATGATCCATCTTAGAAATTGTTTAAACCTCTTCTATGCGGTTCCTAAAAAAATCCACCAAGTCGGTAGAAATCAATATAATTTTGATAGTACAATTCACATTTTCTTTTAATCATCCTATTCATATATGTAATATCATGTTTGGTTATTAATTAACTCTAATACATGATACGGAGTATCAGGGGCAAAGCCAGAATTTGAAGATAGGAGAGGCCAAATTAAAGCTGAATAAAAAAAAATTAGAAATTTTTATTAATTAAACTAGAAACACATTATACGTCTACGTTTATTACGAAATGAATCAATCATAGAATCTATGCTAATGTTATCTACAAATTCTCTTTCAACATATGCAGTCAAACCGCCGGAAAGAAAATCATCTGCCATCTTTGTGCGAAGCCTGTTCTTCACAATTCTCAAAGCTAAAAGAACACGTTCTGCGGTTGCCGTTGAAACCGAAAGTGTTAGACTAGACATACCAATTTGTATAACAAAGGATATGTAGTTGATCTCCCTATTTCAAACATCCATTTACATAGTTCAGTAATGTTTGAAAGAGTTTTCAACTCTTCATTCATAGATATTTCGACTTCATAATGTCTCAATTCCATTCTCAAGTATTGCTCCTTCTCTAGTTCAGAGAAATCTTCTGGATAGTATTTTGTCACAAGTTCACAAACTTTTTCAGCATCGAATGAAGCACATTTTTCTTTGGGATCAATAGCACAACTAAGAGAAATCAAATTCATAGACTTAACTTATTGAAGCTGATATTGACTCTTTGGCGAAAATCAATAGTTGCATAAAAAATTTCAATGCAATAATGACTTTCAATTGTAACATCACCTCAATTAATGTTAAGGCGTCCTCGCCTCCCTTTATATGGGCGACTCAAGTCTGGAACTTTTATGTTGTGGCTATCACAAAATTGTACTTACGCCTGCTTGACTTCGTCCCGTCCATTTATCTCTTGTATACGGATAAGTATTTTGATGCGTTTAGAATCAAATGTAAAGCATTAGCAATGTCCTGGGACTTCTTCTGGAGAGCTTGAGAAAGAGCATCAGTGATCTCCATAATTTATTTTACAAAATGTAAGATGAGAACAAATTCAAAACTTTTTAATGATTCTAAAGCTAGAAATGCTTGACCACGTTGAGTAGGTGTATTCCCTTCTTCAATGATATGATCAAGAACTCTACGTGTAGCATTAAACATTGTAATTAAACTTGTGACTGACTTTAAGTGAGAACCCCATCGTGTATCTCCTGCCCTTTGTAGGTTACCAATCTGATTAAGTCCACTTCCGATTTCAAGCTCACCTGTTTGAGTCATCTGAGTGGTTTCTTCTATTTGAAAATCATGTAACTCATCATTGCGCTTGGCTGAACTAGTACATGAATTAACAATATATTTCAATTTCTCAAAGAATGTTTCCATATGAAGCACCTCTGAAGAAGGTGTCACTAATATCAACTGAAGGCGATAAGCTAAGCAATGGATATAGTATGCATAAGGGCATTCATTGGCAATCAAAGCTTGCAAACCATTGAACTGACCTCGCATGTTATTAGCACCATCATATCCTTGGCCGTGAATATTCTGAATATTAAGGCCATGTCGAGAAAGTACAGAAATAATTTCATTCTTCAATGCAAGGGATGAGGTGTTTTTCACATGTACTATATCAAACAAATGCACTCGTAGAATGCCTTTTATATCCACAAATCTTAAGACAATAACCATCTGCTCTTTACCCCCCTCATCTGTAGTTTCATCTGCAATAATTGCATACTTGGCATCACCAATTTCCTCTCTTAGTCCTTGCCTGACTTTTTGAGAAATAATTTCAATAATTTCTTTTTGAGTCTGGCCTGAAGTGTAAGTTGCATTTTCAGAAAGTATCCCAATCTTTCTTTCCTCCTTGACATAGGAACCCAAAAGTTTAAACAACTGGAAAAAAAAAATTCATAATTCAATAACTGCTTCTTCTCATCATGACCTCTAAGAGAGGTAACCCTTGAAGTATCAAATACAATACTGCATCAATAGAAACTTTCAACCGCATCCTATTTTCTACAATCTTTTGTGAGTTGTGTCTCTCAAATGCATGTGTTATATGTTGAGCTTGATTCGTCAAGTCCAACACTGATTTTACCGCATTATCATGGAAATAATTTGGCTCTCCCATATGAGTCAAAAAAGCACAATCATTTATTCCATTTTTTACCTTTTTCCAATTTCTAAATCCAGTAATCGTGAATATTTTTGGATTTTCTGGGCGATTAAACAAAAAGCATGGAAGACAAAATGCTGCATCTTTTGCTTTTGAGTACTTTAACCATGGATGAGTTACAAACCAAGATTCTTGAAATTTTCCAGGATGAGAGGATGGGCCTGATGCTGGATACTCCTTCATGGGCACTCGACAAGGTCCTCGATTAATGTATTTCCGCCTAATTTCATCTCGTTCTCCAACAGGATACTCCCAAATTTGAGGTCGTTCCGATGGATCGCAATCTTCAACATCAATATCAAACTCTTCAATTCTAGCTCTCTTATTACCAGTTAGTTTAGGAATCTCCACAGATATTGTAGGAGGCTCAACCTCTACATGTTGTGTATCATTTAATAATGGATTAGGTTGCTCTTTTCTCTTGAAATAAGAATCAATTCTAGTTGTTTTCCCTATTAAATATCCTAAAATAAAAATATAAAAGTTGAGATATTAGAATATAATTAATTCAATCATCGTAATCACTCTAGTACTCTATTATTCAGTGCTCTTTTATCACCAATGCCAAGTAATGCCAAATTTTTCAGTAACTTGATTTGCATCACACAAGTATAATTTTCAACTAGTCTACAAAATATTTTTTTTTCACATTTCACGTATTTTCTAAGATCCTTTCTTAGAATTTTCTTCAGTTTCTGATATAAATAAATTGAAAAAATTATCAATTACAATCCCAATATACAATTTAAATCCTAAATATTTTATTTGAAGAAATAAAATATAATTCAATAATAGATTGAGGTTCACGGTGTTGAAAAATAACAAGTACCTTAAATCTCAATTCTCAAATTTCAAATGAGTCTGGTGGCCGGAAGTTCAAGAAGTTGAATCGAATCGATAACTACAAACTCAATAGACAACAGTAGTACCATCAATATTCAATAGTCTTTGGCCAGAAAGCATATCAATGCAATTATTATTATATTAAAACTATATCAACGCTTTGAAAGAGTTTTAATGAACATAAAACTCTTGCCCATTTAGTAATTTGCATCCGTATAAACAACAATCACAAAATAATGTTCCATAAATATAATTATTATTATATTAAAACTATAATTAGAAATATATATATATAATAACTAATTTTAAAAAATCTGGCAGCACTGCCCCCCTTTGGCCATACTTCCCCTCCGCCCCTGCGAAGTATTCAATTTTATAACAATACGAGCCACAACGATAAAATACATAAATCAGATAAATGATACTCTCGGAATCACGAACACAACCATTATTTTTACAACACGTGACCACCCATATTAGACTAGTTAAAATGAGGATGTTGAAAGAATTATTCAACAGGTTAAACCATTAAAGTGGGGGTGTTGAAAGAAGTGATTGGCTGAGGTGGATTAAATGGGATGAAGAATTCTCAACATGTTGAAACTCTGTCGTGTGCGACGCTACCCCGCTTTATCGGCTGGCTGATTGATTTATCTCATCCCAATTCTTTGGGGTTATTACTTGATAATAAATTATTATTTTTTTAATTGTTTTTTACCAAAATTCATCATTTTTTCTCTA
Organism: Lithospermum erythrorhizon; assembly: GCA_019722365.1. Classification (NCBI taxonomy): domain Eukaryota; kingdom Viridiplantae; phylum Streptophyta; class Magnoliopsida; order Boraginales; family Boraginaceae; genus Lithospermum; species Lithospermum erythrorhizon. Next base: position 45,839 of record JADFUC010000738.1, on the reverse strand, counting down.
TAAATAGAGACTTCTCCCATTCAATTTGGATATAAAAGAAATCATCCTTTTTTCAATATAATTATTATATTATGTTTTACTAAACTCTTGTTTTAAATCTTTCAATATATTTTTAGTAAAATGAATCCTAATAATAATCATTTTTAATACTCAAAATTCGACTAATTATCATTTTAACTATCAAAATCTCAATAGTTATCAATTTGATAATCGCTCAAACCAACCACGCATCAAAATCCCAACGGTTTCACCAAACCCCCCCCGCAAATTTCAATACGCATTCAATCGTACTCAAATTATCATCCATATTATTCATCAATGATGCAATATTCCTATCAACCACCTTCTTATAATCCTTATAATGAAAAAACCCACATATCGAGCAACGCACTCCTATATTCAACACAAACGCCACTTGAGAATAATGGGCGGTGCTAACGAAGATACCCAAGCATGGAGGATTCGACCAACGCTCAAAAGAAAAGCTCCCAAATGGACCATCAGAGAAAAATTCTATGCCACTTTGCTGGTCGGATTAAATACGAACATATAAATATTTCAGTTAAATTAAAAGTTAGCATATTAGTAAAATTGTCGATTATCAGACAAGATTGTTCATTCAGACTAAGACGACGCGAGTCAGCTCTAAATCATTTTAACTACATCAACAAAATATTTCTGGGCAAACGGATGCGCTTACGATACGCTAAACGCATGAAATAAAACGGCGATCGTGAGAATGATATATCGACAAAAAGCAGCTACGAACTATATAAAAGTCGTAAGAATGGTAATTTTAATTCGATGTCCGAACGGGCAAAATGTTCGGTATTTAACCACGCTAATACGAAGTCGGGTCGCGAGGAAAATCGGAAATGGTAAATAGCTGGATTCCAAGAGAGCACGCGGTAGTGACGCCGCGACCAAACATCGCTAATCCATTCCTCGCTCAACGGGCACGCAACTAAAAAGGCAAAAGTAAGGGCAAAAAGCGGTGGCTTTGGAAGACGTGAACGGCACCGGAATGAATTTAAACAATACAAAGACAAAGAAGCTAAATTATTGGGACAAATTAGCCTCACAACAATAAGAGTGAATCAAAGAAAGCACGAAAATGCTTATTTAGTTTCCAAGTTTGCATGAAAGATCTCACGACTGCAGCTCAAAAAGCTGAACGTTGGGGCTCGAATTATTTGGAAACTAATATAATCCTCCTTTAATGTTTGTTTTCCGCTTTGATGCTTGTTTCAAGCTTCACGTATGCTTTTAAGCTTTGGGGCGTGATGCTTTCAACGCTGTGTACGTTATTCTGCTTTGATGTACGTTTTTTAGCTTCAATAAAAAAGAGATCCTATCTTTAGTTAACTCAAGTTATTTAAATAAATATGATTTCAAATTCATTTATTGAAATGTTAATTTACAAATTATTTAAATAAACATGAGATTACAAATGGTTTAAATAAATATTTATAAATTTCATTTTAAAAAAAATATCAAAAAATAATTTATTTAAGCAAGTTAATTATCCTTATTTAATTATGTAAACGATAATTGGTATAATTATTTAATCATAATAATAAAAAAAATATAAGTAAATAAGAATATTAGATAAAAGTGGTGTAAGAAGGTTGATCCTTATTAAACAAAACCATTGTAAAAGTCAGAAATTAACGTCAATTATTATGCGAAAAGAGTTTAAAACGACGGAAATTGGGTTTGAAATCTCAAAAATAGTGTTGAATAATTTTATCAGAGATAAGCCTTATTCGTCATCCAACAGAACTTTTGTATATAATCTGTGGAAAAAACACTTAGAAAACAACATGAATTAATTCCCCTCAATCACCAAAATAAGTGGAAAAATGTGTAAACTCCAAAAGAAGTTGGGTCATTCTACATTTTTTAGCCTTCTGCTGGAACTTGACAATTATTATTTGTACTAGATGAGGATAAATCAAAGCTAGCAAAACAAGAAGCTCTACAAGTTGGACAATTTAAATGGGACAAAAGCCATTGTTGAATGCATTGAACATGGAATCCATGGCTACATCTCTCCATGACCCTGATCACATCTCCCTCAACAAATTCTGTCAAGCAAATAGTACACTCTACTGCTTCTGTTCCTCCAAGTTTCATCCCTGGAGAAAAAACCATTGTAGGAATCAATTCAAGTTTGTCCAAGTTGCCAAAACTTGATTGTTTCTGCTCCTCTGCTCCTGTGGCTTCTATGTCTTCTTCGGGTGATCTACGACATTGGCGAATGATGTACCGTATGCCAGCATGGAGGGCTAGTGCAGTAAGCAGAATGCAAAATAAAATGGTCAGAATCAGGGCTGTATTGGTCTTGAAATTCAGGGAGCTCGAGTATGGCCACCAGGGACATGTCTTGGCTTCACATTTTTCGGGTTGAGATGGCGGTGGCGCCGAGAAAATGGAGGCGGAGGACGTTAATTGGTGCGGCGAGAGATGGAAATCTAGCTCAGGTGAGATAAGGGAGCCTGATGCTGGCAACATTGTTCAAATTGAAGAGAGTATAGGAAGTGAATTAAGAACATGGGAATATATTTGCATGGACCATATAAATAGGTCATTTTTTGAGATGAAATTGATGAGGTGGGACCCAAATTGTAGTTAATTGAATGGAATTTTCTTGCTTGTTCCATTTGTTACTCAACTTGTCCCACTATGATGGTGAAACTCTAAGACTTGGCATTGTTCTTATCAAGTAAATTGTTTCTGGTTGGAAGTTGTCAATCTTGGATATTGGTTTTATGGAACATTAGTAACCGACTCTGGAAATAATTGCTCGAGTCGTTAGTCTTTCGAGCTAAGCCGAGAGGGGTCTCGAAGAATAATGAATAAAAAGAGTAATTCATGGTCAAAATCTTGATCGCGAAAAATGGAACATCAACTAACTTTTCATTCGTTAGTTGGAACAAATTGCTCGAGTCGCTAGGGGTGACCAACTTAGAACAAATTATTCGAGTAGCTAAGCCGAATAGGGGTCTTCATGACTAGTAAAATAATTCATGGCCAAAACCTTTGTCGTGAAAAACGAAAACATCAACGAACTTCTCAGCTTTCACCACTAGACTTTACTAGCCCTCTGGACATGGGCATACATAAGCTTATAATCTGACTACATTTATCGCATCAATTTTAACAGTTCAGTAGGCGTTTTAGCTAGGACCGCAATAATACGTGAGAGGAAGGGAAAAGGACTGATGATATGTTACAAACTATACAGCATTTTCCAGAAACAACATTACATTATTATATATGACATGTCCCTAATCAACTGATAAAATAATGCAAAGGTGAGTTTGGAATTATGCAGTTTTTGAATTTGTCTTTATGCTTTTGTTGTTACACCATTGTAGGACCTAAACATAACGTGTCATGAAGTTGCAGGATTTCTTGATGGTCTTAGCAAGAATTATACCCCACCTCTCTCAGAGACTGTTGCTAATTGCTATCCACAATTGGTTCCATACGGCCATCAATAATGTAGTTCATTGGAAATTTGGGATTATATGAAAAGGAAATATTGGGGAAAATAGGAGAAAATGTATACTGATATGATGAAATGGTAAAAACAAACAGAGAAGATTATCATTGAATACAAGAAGATGGCTACCTTTTCCAATTACAAGAAAATAAGTTAAATCAGCATATTTAAGTGCGATTCAAAGTGCGAGTAGGAGTCGATGGTATTGTTAAGCTTATTTAATACTGTATCAATTAGTGTCATGATATGTGACACACCAATATTACACATGTTAATCTTGTTTAATGCTCCTTCCATTTTTTACTTGCCATCCTAATCTTAAGTGTGATTCAAAGTGCGAGTAAGAGTCGATAGTATCAATCACTGTCATAGAATTTTTTAATTTAAAGTGCGAGTAAGAGTCGATAGTTGTGCCAGAGATATATTCTATGTTAGGTGATCCCGGATTCCCAGTCCATCCTTGTTTTCCTTCTATTGTTCAAGAATAATAGGTGTGAGAAAGGGGAGGACATGAAGACCAAGAACATGAATGCAGCAAGTTCCCCTCTTAAAAGGGCAGTGACAGTTTGGAGAGGACTACACCACACCAATAGTTAAGGTTAGTTAGGCTTATTGTACAACTAATTTTGTTTGGTGGAATTGTTTGGTGGAAAGACAAGAATGGTAACTTTGTAAGATGAGAATTCTACAATTGAAGGAATAATTGTAGGAATTTAACTACTACTACTTTGTTTGTCTCTAGTCTGAAGGAAAGTCTACTATTTAGTTGGGATTGTATCCATGCTAAGGAATTAGTGATAAGAGGGCCTCATGAGTCATGTCAACACGTTTTGGGTTCCACGTTGAATACTATTTTAACGAACATGGATTTATACACAAACTATTTTATCATATTGAATACTCCGTGATAATAAAAAGATTCGTTTTCGAATTGAGCTAACACAACTATCTACTACTTAACGAACATGGATTATACACAAACTATTTTATCATATTCGCCACTACTATATTTTCCGTAAAATATAGTTATAGTTATATATAACTTCATAAAATACTCCGTATGAATGTTATTAACGAAGTTGCAACCTACTGAAAAAAGGGACTCAAGCATACACAGACATATGTATGACAAGATGGTATTATTACCTTATAATTTTTTGTATTTTTTTAATTTTAGTATTGTTCAAAAGTATTGAAAATATTAGGGAGTATATAATTGTATAAAATTTTCTTTTATTATTAGTAAAACGCACAACTAAAAAATTGATCCTGGATCCGCCTATGGACTCACGCATAACTATCGAATACCAAACTACAATCAAATCGAAAGACACTAACAGGGCCATCTTTCAATTCTAGAAACACTTTTTAGAATGGCTAAACCGATTGAACTTTACCATCAGAGCAAACTCAGCTTCATGTTCCAAGATGATAAAGTATATACAATTACCTAATACCATCATTCAAAGAAGATAGAATGTTGCAAGCAACTTGGTAAGCATTGATCTTAACACAAATTGATTCCTCAAAGGAACAATACTAGTTTAAAGTATATTATGAGATATAGTGTAAGGGAGATTAGTGCGAAAAGATGTTGCCAGAAGAGTAGTGCAGAGGACTCACTCACTGCATAGCCCCGGAGGCTAGCAATTGCTCCCAAAAGGATTGCACTGGGTGTTGAATAGTGTAGCAGAAGAACAAACTTGTACATTTGATCTCCAGTGACGAGGAGATGCAGCTTATCTGCCAATGTCACTATTCCTATTCCTAGAAGAGGAAGTATCAGTAATCTGGCTACAGTTATTCCAATCATGGTAGGGCGCCCAAGTCTCGAATCATTTGGCCCCTCAGCAAGCATTCCTCCAAGAATAAGCATAACAGAAGGCACCATGGCACCCGCTAAAATAGAAAAACTATCTGTTATGACCGAAAGAGGTGCATCATATCCAAACATAAAAGCCTTGACTTGTGGAATAAGACCCACAATTATAGCTAGCAAAGATGCGATTGTTGGTGGTTGAAGTATGTGATGAACCGGAGTCTGCTCTGCGACAATTTTCATCTTTCTCACAACTCTAGGTGCAGCAAAGCACCCAAAAGAATTGGACGGAGGGTCATCGATGAAGCTATTGAACATCCTCGCAATGAAGGGGGTCTTTGAATGTTCAGTTTCTTTATTTTCAATATCTGGCCATTCGGCTTCCATTACAAGAGGCTTATTAAGATTACTTTCCTCCTCCTGCTGCGGCTGCTGCTCCTCTTTTTCACCCTCATCTACAATCTCAATCTCATAATATTCCAGAGGCGGCTCCATCATATGATACACAAGTGTATAAACAAGAGTGACAGCTACCCACTGGGAAAACGAGACATAAGCTACTCCATTTTGCAGACATTCATCCCCAAACAAATCGTCATCGGAATGACATACAGTTTTAACAATAGCAAGTGGTAGATTTCCAGTATTACCAAATGCAGTCATGATTATAGTGAATCTTTTAAACTCAGGAGGTGGACGACACACAATCACCACCAAGATTCCTAATAAACCACCAACAAATGTACTAATCAACACATTGACTGGGATGAACCACCAAAGAGTAATATTCTTCAAGTTCATAGACTTCCCCAAATTCGTAAATATAAGGCATGGCAAGAAAAGTACGAAAATCAGTTTGCTGAGTAACTTGAATGTTTCCTTCGGAATTATCTGTACTCTTCCTAGAACAAGTCCGAATGTGGTCAGGCATAACAGCTTCAATAGTGGTTCGATGGCATCCATGAATTCAACAGCCTTGAAGCCATTCGCAGGTATTTGAGTCAAAAAACGCAGCATTGTTTCTCCAATGACTTCCTTATCAGAAACAAAAAGGAAAACCAATCCACAATTCCACAAGTCAAATTCAACCTCCCAAATCAGAAATTCCAAACTACTTAGGTAACCTACATACAATAAAAACCGTTAATCACACCTCTCTTATTTAAAAGACATAACACAATGAATATGACTAAGATTATCCTATAACACGATAGTATTCAATATAACAAATGGAGAACATCATTAACTAAGGATTTATGCCTCTAAATTATCAAGAATAAGAAATGAACCAAATTGTTAACTGTATTTAGGAGCCAAATCAAAATAGCTCATTGCACTACCTAAGCTTGTTATCTTTGATGAAGTAGTAGATAATATTTATCTTCACTCGTGTCAATTCGTAAACAACCTCCCTCCTATGACATGAATAAGGTTGCATATTATCCAAACTATTATCCCGCTTAGGCAGGAGATCTCTTCATAGGTATTGAGTTGTGTTGATGGTTAAGGAGACAAATTTTGATCCTCATTCCGATAATTCTAAATACAGTTAACAATTTGGTTCATTTCATGTTATAGAATAAGATATTTTCTTTTATATTTAACGATGAGATGAGTTTGAAAGTAGGACCTTCTGTTCACCAGACTTTTCTACTAGACTATTCGATTAACTCTATAGAATAATTTCTTCAATTACAGAATAACTTTACTAATTGTAGCTTAACTAATACATAACCAAATGAAATGACTAAGATTATTCTATAAAACGATAATATTCAATACAATAAATTCATAGGGAGTAAGATTTTCATCAATAAATATCCCTCGAATTATTGATATATTACAAAAATACCACCTTTCAAATAATTGGCCATGATTGATATTTCAACGGTTAAAGATTAAAAATTTAAAGAATTAGAAAGATAAAAACTTGATAGGATGCAAATCCAATATACATCACCATTAACTAAGGGATTTATGACAACAAATTATCAACAATATGATATTGGTAAAGAACACGCACAATATTTGCATAAAACAATCATAAAAAAGCTTATCGTATCAGAATAAATGCAAATAGTTATTGAATTAATTAATACTAACAAATTATGAATAAAAAATAATAATAATAATACGTACTTTGAGATCACGATGATTTTTAAATTTGGGTTTTTGGATTTTTGTTGTCTAGTTGGTGAATTTATTTTCTTGATTGATATCAGGAAGAGGGCGGTGCGGTGGTGTTTGTAGATTTATTCAACATTCCATTTTTCAATTCCTAACATTCCACGCCATATTCTCTTTACATAATAATTCAATAATCGTCCAACTTTTTATATATTTTAAGCAATAATTTTATTTAATAAAAATTCAAACACCCTTACCCATAACTTTTATCTCATATTCTTATTTACTTATATTCTTTATTTTACGATTAAATAATTACGGAGTATAACAATATAAAGATCGCTTTATAATTAAATAAAGAATAATTAATACTTAAATAAATTATTTTTGATATTTTTTAAAAAAATTATATAAATGTTTCAATCTCATATTCCTAATTAATTAATTTTTTATTACAAATAAAATAAACAAATAGTTATAGAAATTCAAATAATAGTTATAGAAAAGTAATAGCTACATATTAGTTATAGAAAGTAATAGCTACATAATTTTATCTGTATGCAATCATACTTAATTTTTATAAAATTAAAACAAATTTAGTTGACTTGTTATTGTGAATATATTGTACCTTTGTTTAAAGTATATATATATATATATATTTGATACAAAATTAAAACAAAATTAGTTGACTTGTTATTTAAATATATTACTTATGCCTTTGTTTAAAGTTTATATATATGAGTATTAGAAAAAATATATTGGTAAAACATAATATTATTATACTAATATAGAAAGGTAGAGATGAAAAATGTTGTTAAAATAAACGTAAGTGTCATTGTTTTTGACAAATTAGTTTAGTTAGTATTTCATTGAAATGATAATCGGATGAAGACTTGTCAGCTAAAAATTTATGTTTTCTACCACCGTTAAAAGATAAGACCATCTACACGCATGTGTCAATTTTGTTTAAACACGTTGAAAAAAAAATTGAAGTGTAATGGGTTTGACACTCAAAAGCGACGCGACAAATTTATGAATAAAATTGCCTCGGCTGAATCTCGATATCAGGATTAAATTGAGATTTTGCAATTTTTTATTTGTCATGATATATTAACAATAGTACCAAAATAATCAAATATTCGACCAATTCAAATTAATAGAGTTTTGGTTCTATCGATTAAGAGTGTGCACACTTTTGTCGGCTGTGCTCAAAACTAATTAAACATATTTTTTTCAGCTTGTTCGAAAGCAATAACCTTAATTGTTTCGTTCGGTTTTGGTTTTGAATCGATTTTTTAGTTGATCGTCTTGAACTCATAATTTCAATAAACTCTTTATAAGATTAACTATGCAATATGCAAACATTTAATACACAAATACTACTATTTTAGGATATTTTTATATTTCCTATATTCTTACTAAAGATTTATCTTCTTATCACATTATACCAACTAGGTTACACATGCACGCCTTGCCTCAGACAAATTATTTTATTATTTTTATAATAAAATTATAATGAAAAAATTTAAAAAACCCAAGTTAAATAAGAGACGAAAGTTACCATGGAGAAAATAAGACGGGAGTGACCGTGGAAACAACTTTATTTTCTCTGGTGATTATTACGGAGTATTACGTAGTAGATAATATTTATAAGTATAGCTATAAGAGAATTTATCTGGCAGCTTGCCATGTATAATATGAAAATTAAAATTAAAAAAAAAAATTATCGCACCAGAAAATGGTGAAATACATTACTCGGCCACTTTCAGAATCGCCAACCTACCCTCGCACATTATATATATAGTATAGATAATGAACAAAGTTAAATCTAAATTCTACTTCTTAAAATATACACATGCAAATAATGCAGGATCTTGAAAGGCATCATAAATGAAAATATAGAAAATTGAGTCATCAGTTTGGTTCGTTTCAGTTATTTCAAAACCGAACCTAAATTGGTTCGGATTTCGATCGGTACGGGTTGGTTTTGGAATTTGTGCACACCCTGTTATCGATAACATTCCATAACAGTTCCTACATGTTTCAACCTGATAAATAACTGTCACAAGCATCTTCAACACTTTCATCTTTTCATGCAGTATAGCGATCTCAGACGAATCATGAAGCGAAAGTTCTACTACCTATCAATTCCTTTCGTATTTCAAAGACGTAACTCGGCAGATCGCCGCCTTTTACCGCGACTCGCTTTCACACTTCTTTGAGCAATATTCCATATGAGTTACTATGAAATGAAGTATGATAATTAAAGTTAATGAAACGTAAACCAGATCCAGACAAACAACTAAAGTACCCTCGTAGTCTTCGCAACAAATCAAGACGACCTGATTGCTTTTTCTTCTCAAACCTCTATTGCTCAAATTTATACAAAATTTATACATAAACCCAAATTCATATATACTCATAATAATAACAATTCATGCGTTTTTCTTCAATTTAATAATAATTTTTTGTTTTTGATTAATTTAACAACAATTTATAGTTTGATTTCGATGTTTTCTTTGATTTTGAAGCTATGTTTAGCTTTATTGATACCAAGATTAGATGCCATGTTACCAGTTGAATATGTTGGATCTCGATCGATTTTAAGAACAATTGAAACCAACATCAAGAATGATGGAAATAGAGAGTATGGTATTGAAGTGAATGCTACCAATTTTGATGATGTCTTTAGGGAGACCCCTGCAACATATGCTGTTGTTGAATTCTTTGCACACTGGTTAGTGGGTTTTGTTTATAATTGCATTATTAGTATTGAAGTTTGATGGGGTTTTTTTTTTCCTGTATATGTTGTATAGTATTTGGTGAAAATTATATTGATGTGAAAATATAGTGGTGTACTACCTATGTTTTAGAAACTTTAACACTCTAAAATTTTCGAAATTTCTTCCGTTTCAGAGTTTTTTTCTCGATTTTTAATTAGAGTGTTAAATGGATGTGTGTTTCATATCATACGTGTTGATTATTGATTGGGAGTAATATTTGCAAAATGGTTAGTGGGGTTTCTTTATAATTTCATTATTTGTATTTGTGTAAAATTACTATGTGACTATGTAACAAAAAGATTCCAGTTTTGAAGTTTGATGGGTTCTTTTTTTTCCTGTATATGTTGTATGGTATTTGGTGAGAATTATATTGATGTGGAAATATAGTGGTATACTACCTATGGTTTAGAAAGGTTGGTGAGTTTTGACTTTTCGAGTTTTGGATTACAATGAATGGTGATATTTTTGTATATGGTGTATATTATTTGGTGAAACTATATTGATGTGAAGGAATTGTCTAGTTTTAAATTTTGACGGTCTACTTTGTGAATTTTGAGTGATGGTATTGTTATATAGGTTGGCTAGTATTTGGTGAAAACTATATTGATGTGAAGGTATACTCCCTATGTCCCAAAGAGGTTGTACATTTATGAATTTAGATGGTGAGACTTTTTTTTATTTTGAATGACTCTATTTTTTGTGGATGTTGTATTGTATTTGGTGAAAACTATATTGATGTGAAGTTATATTCCCTATGTCCCAAAAAGATGGTCCACTTATGAATTTGGATGGTTGGCTTTTTAAATTTTAAACAATGATATTTTTGTGTATGTTGTATAGTATTTGGTGAAAGCTATATTGATTTGAAATTATATTCACTTCATTTGAAAAACATTGTCTAGTTTTGAATTTTGATGGTTGAATTTTTAGACTTTAAGCTCTATGTATTCTTGTATATGTTGTTAATATTTCGTGAATGATAGTATGTATATCAAACGCTAGTATTTCTAATGTACTTTACTATTCCCTCCAATTCCTTTAATTGTCGTTTGACTTTTTTAAAAATTGAACTTTGACCATCAATTATTAATTATTCATTATTCTAAAAAATATAAAATTTATATAATTGGATTCGTCTTTTAAAATACTTTCATAATATTAGTTTTTTAATTTTTTTAATAATATAATTGAAGACTAATTGATGATCAAAGATTTGTCTCGATATATGAAAAACTCAATTAAAATGAATTGGAAGGAGTATTAAAATAATGATTTTGATTCAAAACGAAGTTGTGTGTGTCAATTATGGCTTCAAAGTTTGTTAATTTTGATAATTGAAAATCTAACTAGACTATTTGTTTAGGATGGAGGGAGTAATTGATGGCCATTGTGTTTTCATGAGTGTGTATACTTTAATAGAGAAATGAAGAAAGTAGAAAATCGTCATCTTACATTTGAATCACTCATCTGATGCCTTTATGTGAAGCTGTTAGTATTTGTGTATGTTTTGACTACCAGTTAGCTAAAGGTTATTTTCTTGAATCTTGTTTATAGGTTACTGGTTACAATTTTTTTAATGAAGCAAACTGTTAAAGATTTCGTCATTTTTTTAGATTGGGCCGATGTTGGAATTTCAGTATGTATAAGCAGACAAAGAAATGGTAAATCGAAAATAGGACTTGGTGTTTATCGAGAATGTGGACAGTGGTGTCTTGGAATTTGTCTTGAGGGGGCAAAAATGAGGGAAAACAGATTTAGGGAAGGTGGATCCAGTTCGGATAGATAAGTTCAGAAGAATATAAGATTAGAAAACTTAAGTTACACAAAATTCTCCCCCTCCTTCCCATGAATCCGCCTCTAAATATCGCAATTGTTTTTCAGTACATCGAGAAATATGCATCTTCAGAATAGGCTCACTGACTGATCATAGGAAATTAAATTGTTCCGAGAACCTTGTATATTTGACTACATTTCTATGTTATAATCCTTTTGGTGCTCCAGTATTGATTTAAGGAAATCGGATAATTCAACTAATAGCCATCACTTATAGAACCGTCAAGAAAATAAAAGATGAATCAATCGCCAGTAAAATATGCATGCAGTCCGGTTGCTTTGACTCATTCCATTTCTATGATTAAGTTTAAATCACTTGAATTAAATGCTGAATAATATTGGAATCTCCCACCTTATCAACTACTTCAAGTAGCAAAGCTCTTTTCTAGTCTATCTGATCGACCTTCCACTCGAAATATCGAATCACTAACATCCTATCCCTGAAGACTCTAGCTTAAAATGAGCTGCAGGGATGACCTTTTTGAAAGCTCTTAATTTCTCACACTAAGATGAAAAAGAAGCTGATATGGGAAGCATCCCTTTCCAACTCCTGATTGGTTTTTTCTTAAAGGGCCTGAAAGTCAGTTTTTGAGGTTCACTTGTTAGAAGCTGGAAAGCAGCCTCTTTTATTTCTTTTGAACATTTTTGAATTGCTGAATATGGTGGTCAGGAAAACATTGTTGTCTCTGTTGCTGCTCATATGAGATTTCTGTATGAATTTTATTGATAAACATCATTTTATTATTATTTCGGAACTTACTGTTCTGGAAGTCCGATATTTGAGGAACATACTATAGTTTGATATCCATGAAAACTGAAGGAAATGTTTTGGTGTTGCAGGTGTCCAGCTTGCAGAAATTATAAGGTAGTTTATATGTCTCATATTTGTTGATATATTGTTATGTTACACTGGCTTATGCGTAAGTTCTTGCAGCCGCAATATGAAAAAGTTGCAAGACTTTTTAACGGAGCAGATGCAATTCATCCTGGAATTATTTTGATGGCAAGAGTAGATTGTGCGAATAAGGTAGTACTTATATGCCTTCCTATTTTGCTATATGAACTAAAATAATAGGATTACCTATTCATTCATTCCATTTGAATAATATGCTCAAGTACTTAGATACAAGCTGAACAAATTTGAACGTAGCAATTGAAGGTAAGTACCGTTTAAATGTTAGACAAGTGCCTGAGAGCCTTGACTCCTAGTTTACCAGAGGGCAGTAGATCTGCTTGATTCTAATCCACCCACTTGTACTGATTGTCTCACCCACTATGTAGTCTGAGTGGTGATGTCTATGCTTGGAGCATTATAGATATACCATACTGATCAGTGAGAAGCTTTACGGATCTACTTATAGATTTTTTAGTAGGTTCTTACCTAGTGTTATTTCATTAGATAGGTTGGTCGAGCATTTTTATTTGATATCTCTCTCCTTGTTTTCAGTTTGGTGATAGAGCTGACCTTTGTCCTTCCCTTCTTACTATTTCTTCCTCATTCCTTCCTTCCCTCAATTGTACAAGTATTCCTCTTGGAAGTGTTAGTTTGGACTTTGGATTAGGTTTCATTACTTATCTGTTATCTGGTGACAGCTTATGCAATAGTAATTCACATTCATCCTTCTCTTATAATCATGTATTTATCTTATTCTTTTGTCTTCCTTGGCAGCACAGATAAATTCTAAACTTTGTGATAAGTTCTCAATTGAACACTTTCCTATGCTTTTCTGGGGTCCTGCTGCTAAGTTTGTATCCGGCAGCTGGAAGCGAAAACAAGAAAACAGTGCGATACATTTAATTGATGAGTGGAGGACAGCTGATCTTTTGTTGAATTGGATTAATAAGCAACTTGGCAGGTTAGTTTATTTTTCATTATGTTTCCGAGTTAGTTTATATGTAAACAGCATCTAGATGCAATTGATGGCAGTATTTTGATACTGATCCTGTGGGTGCTCTAATGAGTAGATGACTAATAAACACAGTAAATGAAAGCATCAAGACTTAGCAATCTTGATTTCACTGTTTAAACTGGCTTATGGCTTTTAAACTTCATTCGATGTTACTGGTTGGAATCCATCTCTGTTCAGTATTAAATAAGATGATGTTTGGAAAACACATTTTTTTAATTAAAAGTATGCAGAATGTAATCAACATTCCTACAAAAAAAGCTCGGAGTCTCGGACCTTACTAATAACTGCAGGAAAAAAGCTATTCCCCACCACAAGTGTACCACTTTGTTGCTAAAAGCTATTCCCCACCACAAGTGTACCACTTTTTCCAGCATTAACTAGACTATGTAACTGCTCAAATGCTTTAGTAACTGCATGTGATATATGAATTGATGACTTGCAGCATTATGGTGATGTTTGTTGAGACCATTGCATAATCACTGAGAAGGATATGAAAAATATTCAATGAAATGTTAATAGTCATTGACGATTAAAACGAGTACCCAAAGTATGAGCAATTCGCAAGCTCCTCTTCCCTGTTACTAATTTGTGTGAGCTTCTCGGTCAAATGCAAGAGAAATTGATTTGCAAATTTTATATGTACTTATTATGATAAAGTTCGATAATTTTGTATCATAGCAGTATCATTATGTGAACAGCACATTGGCAATTCTAAGTAAATTGTGGACATACTATCAGTTTGAATTCCAACCCATGCTTGAGCTCAGGCAAGGATGATATCTTGCTTTGCTTAAAATGTTATAAGAACATCTCTCATGGTGAACTTCGACTTATCTGAGCATCTGTTAAACACTCATGTCCAGGAAATAAACATGGCATGGTCCCGTGAGTAACAACAATGCTGACAAACTATATGCATACATAGATACACAATTGTATGCGAGTGACTTGAGATGTAGATATACTGGAGGAATCATTGACTCTTACCTAATCAGCTACATTGAAATGCTTGATATTATCCATATGGATGCCAGTCACTGTTTCCTTGTTATCTAGTCTCATGAATATAGCATAGCGTGTAGCAAATTTTCACAAAAGAAGCTTTTATATGAGCTTAAAAAATGTTTATTCTCTTGCTCTTTCCTTTATAGCTCATACGGGTTGGAGGATGTGACATATGAGAACGAGCATGTCCAAACGAACACAACAGACCTCCAACAGGTTTTTCCTAATACTAAGATGTCATATGTATATATACGGAGTATATATTATATATATCCATGCTTGCGTATGTGTATATACAAATGCGGCCTGGATTGAGTTTTAACTTTGAATCATATTACCTTGACAAGATTGCACGTGCTGTATATGATGTTGAGGAAGCAACAGCCACTGCATTCGAAATCATTACAGAGCATAAGGTATGAATCGTTTCCTCCCTCCGAAATACTTTCCAAGTCTATGCTTTACATCCCATTTAATTTCCACTTAATCACACTCAGATGATCAAATCAGAGACTCGAGCATCTCTTATTAATTTTCTGCAAATTTTAGTGGCTCATCACCCTTCTAGGAGGTTAGTATTAGTCTTCCCTGTGCAAACTAAAATTTGGTATACTGTTATCTTCATTTAATGGCTTGGTTGTTGGTTTTAGGTGTCGGAAGGGAAGTGCAGAAATACTTGTAAATTTTGATACTTTAAATCCATCAAAAGTATGGTCTAGAGGAACATTGCAATTATTTCGTGACAAGAAAGTTGCAATGTCAGATCACCAGATTTGTGGAAAGGATATTCCTAGAGGATATTGGGTGCGTAAATAATTTGTTCAAATACTCTATTTTGTATCTTTGATAGAAAGCAAACCGACATGAGTGTTATTCAGATTCTGGTATTTCTTAACGTTTAATAAATCCATTTGAGGTTGTGTAGTTTCATGAGTGTTAACTAGCCTAAATAATGCATAGTTTTGGGAATTTTAAAAAGGCAAACCCCTTATTTGAAATTTGATGGAGTGTACGTTACAGAAAGCGACTAAATTTTTTTTTTTTTTGCTCAACTAATCCATCATGAAATTATGCTCTATTAAACACTCATCATCTAAAGTAATTAATAAAATGCATGTATTATGTTGGAGGTGTGTCATGGTGTTGTATGCATTGCATGCTGAAACCATCTGTTACCGTATTGTAGAAGTGAATTGATCCTTCTGGAACCAAGGGAAAAATGTATATGAAGATGTAGGTGTTTTCACCTCTAAAAGGAATCTTTCTGTTTATCAAAATGAAACTTATAATTTGGCAACTCGACTCAGAAGAGTTGTCTTTGGCACATGGTGATGCCATGTCATGGACGTATACTTAGACCAATTTTGAAGACATGGGAGGATATTATTTTTGGAGACATTTCCATCTTGTGAACTGATTGTTGCATAGTTTTTCGCCTTGCTGATGTTATCCAATTTAGTCTAAAGAATAATAACGGTTTAAGACTTCAAGGCAGATGGAAATGAGTATTTTATCCTTTTTTCTCATTGTTTTTGTTAGTTGCTTGGAGTACAGAAATAGTAATCGAGTCTTTTACTGTCTTACTGTTGCAGATGTTTTGTCGTGGCAGCAAGAACGACACTCGAGGCTTCAGGTAACTTTTTCATTTAATGCTTCTGTCTAAAATTTCACCATCACTAAAATAGACCTATAGGTCTGTACACTTGTCTGATGTCTGTGATAATCTGGACTTGCCAATAAAACCAGACTGAGTTTTATTTGCTGAATCTTACCAAGTGTAATCTTATATATTGTCTGCATCTGATGAACTGAGATGATATTTTCAAGAAATTAGCGAACTCCTCATCTACCGTTGGAGAAATCAATTATTAGACATAGATTATAATACCATCTGAATGGATCACATATTCATCTGATGTGTATTACGATCCTTTTTACTAATTCGATGCATGTGAAAATCCTCTTTTCTGTTTTGATTTTTTTTTTAAATGTGACTGATATGTAACTAGGTAAAGCTTATTATGTCCTTTTATTATGTCTTAAACTGTGTGTCATTTTTTGGGGTCCCTTACGGTGTAAGAATTAGTATTTGGTTCTAAAATGTGATCTATTATGGTTTTCATTATCTAAGCAGATGGATAATAAGGCTGCAGTTAAGTTCACTTTATTCTCCGTCCCACTTTATTTACCATAATGCATGGTCAGTCAGAGGATTCCCTCTTTACTAGGAACATTTGTTTTCATAAGATTCGTCTGTTTAGAGTTTTCATCACTTCATTTCAACTTAAGATAATTAGTTAATAATTACGTCAGTCATCATCTAATACCGTATTGTCAAAGTTCTGTCCCTTCTTTTTTACCACCTCGTTTTAAACCTGTTATTTGGTACGGAGTATGTTATTGCTGGTTTATATAGCAAGCTGGAATACAATGAAAATTTCTGTTCTAATTAACTGATAGCTTGTTGTACCATGCTCTCCATTTGTAATGTACATCAGCCTCTAATGCTCTATACCAACGTGATGGTATTTCCCTAATGCGAAACTTTCTAGCTCCTTTTGCTAAAAGCTTTACCTCTAAAAATCTCTCTTCCGAGTTCCAACTTAAATTAATTGAAGGGCTTGTTAATAAATTAACCCTACTATCTTTTCCAGTTGTGGATTGTGGGTTTTGTTGCATTCACTATCTGTGAGGATTGATGATGGAGAGAGTCAAAATACATTCAAATCTACATGCAATTTCATCCATGATTTCTTCGTTTGTGAAGAGTGCCGCCAACATTTTCATGAAATGTGTTCAAGGTGAGACTTTTGGAGTTAACCATCGTCTACTTCTAAACACTTGCTTTCAATTATTCATAGTATTTCTACCTTTTCAGTGTTTCCAAGCCTTTTGAGAAAGCGCGCGATTTCGTTCTTTGGTTGTGGGAGGCTCACAACGAAGTCAATGAGAGACTCATGAAAGACGAAGCATCTTTCAGGACTGGTGATCCAAAATTTCCCAAAGTAATTTTTCCTCCAAAGCAGCTTTGTCCATCCTGCTATTCTTCCGAACCAAAGAACGGAAACAGAAATATTAGCTGGGATCATGATGAGGTATACCGGTTTCTGACCAACTACTACGGGGAGGTACTTGTATCCGAGTACAAGGATAAAGATTCTCTTCCAAATGTTGAGACTGGCAAGCTGGCTGAAGAGTTGGTGGCCTCACCAAACTCCGTGGTTGTCCCTTTTGGTGCTGCATTGGGAATAGCTGCCGCAAGCTGTGGTTTTGGAGCTCTTGCGTGGTTGTGGCGTTCACGGCAAAAGAGCAGAAAGTATAAACACCAACTTCTGAAAAGTATTTGATTACTTAGCATTGATGTTTTTTAGGTGCTCAAAACGAGCCTGAACTTTTACATCTCACAAAGAAATTGAAATTATACGTGTGCAAATTTAAAATGGATTTTGTTCTTCTAGGTAGTAGGGTGTCTTATTTCTTTCCAACACAAACATTTTCAGGCCAAGGAGAAGCTGGAACTGACTTTGTTAACAGGGACAAGTCTGCCATTGACAACCTTATCAGACTACACGAATTGGTGCTCCGGATAGAAACAAGATGGAAGGTTGTAATTTGTAACACCATTGTATGAATATTAGTGTGTTTCTTCTTATAGCTCTTGGAGGAGAGCATAGACTTGTGGCCTGTATATTATACGCATGGTTTAAAGTTTCGTTTTCAGATATAGTTTTGGAATGATAAAAATAATAAATATTTCGGACACATTATATAAGTTTAACAAATGATTTAAAATCTTAAAAACATAAGATAATTTATACTCTCTTTGTTTTTCTAGTTGTCATTTTAGCCATTTGTACATAGATTAAGGAAAAGAAAAAATAGTTAAAATGTGATAATTAATTGAAATTATATCATTGGTTGATTGATAATTTAAATTAAAAAAGTAGTCAAAAATTATATTGAAAAATGTAGAATGATAATTAATTAAAACTATATCAGTGGTTAGTTGATAATTTAAATAGAAAATTTAATCAAAAATTATATTGAAAATGTAAAAGTACAATTTATTTTGTTAGAATGACAAATATTTTAAAATAAAAAATTTATGTTAAAACGACAATTAAAAAAATGGAGGGTGTGTACACTAAAATATATAGTATTTGTATAAACATAGATATCAGAACAAATATAAGTATTCAATCACATTAATAAAATTAAAAATAAATAAAAATATTTTAAAATCAATGTTTCATAGTTTAAAATGATTTGACATAAATTCAACTCTAATTTGCCTTTCATTAAAAGTGGAATTTTGTCAACTTTAACTCTAATTTTTTACGGAATCCGCGAAATAACCAGTTCGAGGGGCAAACTGATTGATTTCTAAAGTTCATGGGTAAATTAACTAGTTGGTTAAATTTCAAGAGCATGAAAAATATAAGCCTTTTCTAATCTAGTATTGAACGAGTAATAGATCACATGTCAATTTATAATTAGAAATGTGTTTTAATTGTACTCCTTCTATCCCAAATTCTAATGTGACTTTTTCCAAAAATAGAAATACTAAAATTGGTTTCTATTTTGATTATTATGTGAGTGATAAACTGGAATATAATGTTGTAATATGAGAAAAATTCAAATATTTCTAAAACTTCGTGCAAAAATAAAGCGAACTTAAAATTTATGATGAAAAGAGTAACAATTGGTCGGACTTTAACAAGTATGAGTTAGTATACATTAGTTTGGGGTGAATGGCATTATAGATGCAGGTTTTATCGTAAATGTCGATTGAATCGGCAGGTTTTAAATTCTTAATGCTCTTGGAGTCCTTTTGGTCAATTGGAGCTTATGATTACTTTGATACCCTCGAGATAATTAATACTTTATTAGATTTCATATTAAAATTATTTTGTATAAAAAGCGCAGATTGTTATAGATTATTTTTTTATGAAAGTATATTATATATTTAATCACTTTTTTGTGATGCGATTATTTTTTGATTTAAATCGATATTGATTGATATTCGTTTATAAGCGTAAAATTACTTCTGCGTCTGATTGAATTAAAAGAGAGCGTCATTATATTTAGCCGCTTTTTGTGATCTTTAATTCTTGTTTTATGTAATAGAAAAAATAAATGCAGCAAACAAATTAGTACCAAAATGAGGGCGGGGATCTAGGTATGGGTCAAATAATCAGAATGGTGTACAACATTTTGATTTAATATTTTATGCAATTTGATGCGAACATAGCAGTGCTTAAGAGATTTTGTCATGAGTCTTAATCAACAGTGGAGCAGTTATTCTTTGCATTAATAGCCACTGCAAAATGAGTTGAGAACCGTTTTCGTTACATTATTTTGCTTAGCGGCAATGGTGTGGCTTAATCGATAAGTGCCGTGAAAATCGACCGTAATAATATTAGTAGGTAATGAGTTGTTAGCATTTAGTATGAAAATTTAAAAATTTCCGTCATGAGCGTGATCGATAGTAACATGCGATTAAAATGAAATTTTAGTCATGTATATATTTAGCCGCATTTTTATTTTATTAAAATAAATATATGAAATTATGGTAAATTTAAAATTATTAATCCGGCTAAATTATTTAATAAAATAAAATTATTTTTATTAAGCTTAATTAATAAAAATGATAATGTAAATATGGAAGGGTATAAAATCGATAAGATATTTTATTTATGTTAAGGGGCCTGTTGACAATTAATATAAAATTCGAGACCTAAAAAATAATGTCTAGCTTCGAGAGGCCGGTGCGTTTAACGTAAAGCTGGGACGCGAGCGTCATTCACCCCATTAGTTTGCTAAGATGTTATACCGCGCCAAGCGATTGTTTGAAGTAATCTTGTTTGTCCCATTTTTAATTATGGTATTTGTGGGCGTTATATTTAGAGCGAAATAGTGCAGATTTTGACACAAAAAATATATATTTTTTGTTAGTTAGCGATAATTTTTGGGGAATCTGCTGGCGCGATTGAATGGGATATAATATATTTGAATGTATTCGGGTAGATAGGTAGATATTAGTAGTAGATCGTTTAGTTAAAAAAGCATTGTTTTAGTGTGTGTTCTTGGATATTAATCTGCCTTTAAATAATATTTTTTAGTAAAATATGATTTGTCTTTAAAAAAACACCAACTACTATAACAATTCTGTGTTACCCCATTAATGCACATCTAGCTTTTGTTGCCCAATCAATTTCTTTTCAGAAGGAGGCTTTATGTGGATCGAGCTGAGGTATTTGTGGAAGCTTGGGTGTACGTTAAGAATTAGAAAGCGAGTTCAATCAATTTCATTTTCTTTTTGTAACGTGATCACAAATATTTTGAGAAATTATTTAGAGTTGACTCATAAAGTTGGGTGGTTGTATTTAGATCTATCACATGAAACATGAGTTAGCCGCCTCTTTCATGTTCATCTTGCTTAGGAACGTGTAATAATCACGTCTTTCTTCATTCCTTTTTCCTTTATATTTCTCCTTTTCACTTCTTCTAATATATGTGACAATTAATTTGGGACATCAAACTTTATTTTTTTTTTTAAATGTTTCTATAATATTAATATGCTCTTTTTGGAGAAACCCATGTTTATAATATTCAAGATTGAGGTTGTTTTGCTAACCATATGCTAAATCTTAGTCAACTGGTGCTTTGTTTGACATTTAATACCAATTTTCTTTTATATTACTATTGTTTACTTGTTAGAATATGTGACTAGTAATTTGGGACATGGAAGTTGAATTTTGTCTGAATTTATACCAACCTAGTTGTTTGGGTAAAATGTTTCTGTAATGGAGTGTTATTTTGCCCTTTTTGGAGAAACCCATGTTCCTAATGTTCAAGATTGATTAACTCCTACGTGTATCAACGCAGAGGCTGTTAGTGTGACGGTTTCGTGGCTGTTAGTGTGACGGTTTTACACTAATTGATGTTGTTTGCTAATCATATCACATATGGTAACTTTTATTCAACAAGTGCTTTGTTTTACCTTTAATGTTTTGTTTTGTTAGTGTATTAATTTACATATGCTAAAGTTAATTTTTTTTATCTGAACTGCCTAATCATACATAAATGTTTATGAAAGTATTAGTTTATGCCCTTTTTGGATAAACCAATGTTTCTAATGTTCAAGATTGAGGTTGTTTGCTAACCATGTGGTAAGTTTTATTGAACATGTGTTATGATTTACTTTTAATGTTTTGTTATTGTAGTATATTAGAAGAGTGCCTATTTGTGAAATTCAAGACTAGTTTATTATGTGATACCGATTTCGATAGATAGAAATAAAATCTAATGTGCCTCTTTTCTTTTTTTGGTAATATCAGTATGAATTGAAGCAATTGATATTGGTTCTCTGGTGAAAATCCTGTTATTTAGTAGTGTGCATAAAGTTGATGCCTTCGAGGATCTTTCTGAATCGAAGTTTTTGTTCATTGCTACAAAGAAGATGGCAGGGATTTTGTGGTCAAATGACAAGGAGAAAGGTTTGATGGAAAGTGTTTTAGGTAGGGAAGCCTTGGATTTCTTGCACTGGTTTGCTTCCAATAATGTCTTATCTGAGTTTGTAGCCCCTGGGGGAGATTTAGGAGCACAGCAGGGGTTGTTCAAGATTGTCGAGGGGTCCGATTGGACTTATGCAATTTACTGGCAAGTATCGAAGGCAAAATCTGGGAAATCCGCTTTAGTCTGGGGGGATGGGCAATGTAAGGAGCCAAAAGGGAGTGATGTAAATGGCGATAATGGTTCTGTGAACCAAATGTCTGTTGGAGTGAATCAAATGAAGAAATGGGTTCTTCATAGGCTTCATGCTTGTTTTAGAGGATCAGACGATGACAACGTCACACACAAGTTGGATTCTGTTTCGGATGTAGACATGTTTTATCTCACATCAATGTATTATGCATATCCTTTCGATAAACCATCGACTCCTTCTCAGTCTTTCAATTCCAGTAGAACAATTTGGGCTTCAGATACTAAAAGTTGTTTGGAACAGTACCAATCGAGATCATTTCTAGCGAAGGCAGCTGGATTCCAGACATTGGTCTTTGTACCATTGAAAACAGGTTTGGTTGAGATTGGTTCAGTAAAATCAATTACTGAAGATCAACACATCATTCAATTGGTGAGGTCATTGCTCGGAGGAGTTCATGCTGTGCAGGCAAAGGTGGCTCCAAAAATATTTGGGAGAGAACTTAGCCTTGGAGCCGCAAAGTCAGGTCCAATCAGCATAAGTTTTGCTCCTAAAGTCGAAGATGCTGCTGGTTTTACATCAGATTCTTTCGAATTGCAAGGATTAGGTGCAAGTCAAGTTTATGGAAGCTCATCAAATGGGTACCACAGTGATGATGGTGAAGCCAGACTATTCCCTCAGGTAACATCAGTTGTTTAAAATACACATCTTTTATATCCTGGTTTCAACGACACTTCTAATAATAATTTGGTAGTGTAGGCAGACGATCAGAAACCTAGGAAGAGAGGACGAAAGCCTGCTAATGGGAGGGAGGAACCAATGAACCATGTAGAAGCTGAGAGACAAAGGCGTGAGAAACTTAACCAACGGTTCTATGCTCTTAGAGCAGTTGTTCCTAATATCTCGAAGATGGATAAAGCTTCTCTTCTTGCTGATGCAATTACATGTATTACTGATCTTCAGACGAAGATAAGGCTCCTGGAAGCTGAGAAGGATATAACGGGTGACAACCAAAACAACCATGCTTCTATCGATATTATTGAATCGCGTGAGAGACCAGAGGACACCGTTATACAAGTCAGCTGCCCGCTCGAGGGCCACCCTGTTGCCGGAGTTATAAAAGCCTTGAGGGAACATCAGATTATGGAGCCGAAGTCGGACGTTTCCATCACTGAGAATGGAGAGGTCCTGCATACATTTTCTGTTCAAACTAAACCTGGAGAGGCTGAAGAGTTGAAAGATAAGCTTGTTGCTGCTCTTGGGAATTGATCTTGTTCAGTAGTTGCTATCTATGCATTGTCTATCTTTATCAATAGATGCATTGTTGTGTGTAGGTTAACTGAAATCGAGTCTCGTCTTCTTTTTTTGTTTACGGATGCAACAAATTCGCTTATTCCGGACTTTGGCCTCTTTAGAGGCACTGGGGCATGTTGATGATGCAACAAATCTATTCGAGATGAACACAAAAATACAAATGAACAGATTAAAATAATATAGATTTATAAGCTATATATGGGGAAAACAGAGATGTACTGTATTATGATTCTCATACTTGACGAAGATGGATTGCAGAGAAGGCTTGTATGGGGGTAGTTATGGAAAAGGGTAAATGTCAATTTCATTACTGAATTTTTTATGTATTAGTTTAGGTCTCCTGATATTAAACCTAATATATTATTGTCAACTAGTTATTGGTGCTACAGTTACTTTTATATTAATTTTTCTACAATTGATATACTAACATATAAGGGAAGAAGATGAATAGAGAATAATTGGGTAGATTAATAAGTGAAATAAGTATAATTTGACATTTTTCGCATTAAATTATTCTATCCATCCTACCTAAGATTCACCACTTTGGCCTACCGAACTCTTTGACCGTATATATTGCTTGTATTTTAAGTAATATTTTTTATATTTTAAGAAAAAATATATCAATAAAAAAAAAATAAATTCTTTCCATTGATATTTTCATCAAGTATTATAAAATACAAAAAAAAAAAAAAAAAAATATATTTACGTCAAAGTTCAACTATGAAAAGTGTGAAACAAAAAAGTTTTATAATATTTTCAGTAGATGGGACGGAAAGATAATTTATCCTCAATATAAGAAATAAGATGTCAAATTTAAATATTCAACAAATACAAAGTAGACAGTTTTAACATATTTGACAAATAATAGGTAACTACCAAATGATATGATTTTTCTCAATCAATTATCGGTATCACGAGACTTTACAAAATACCCCCCCATCCCACGTTATCCACTTTAACTTTTAAGTTATACTTCGAACTTTGACCGTATATTTTTGCTAGTATTATATAATACTTGATGAAAAACTATATCAATGAAAATACATTTCCAAACTCTTTCATCGATATATTTTCGCAAGAAAGTTACCTCCTGTAATCAAATGATCGACCATGTTTACCTTTGTTCCCTGCTCTCCACCACTCATGAATTTTGTCCCATCTTCGCTACTTCAAAGCCATTCATTTTGGTTTTTCTTTTTACTTTAACCTGTTAACTTTTTCGTGAAAGTGACCAATCAAGGAACACAATGCGTTCTCAGACGTGTTCACCCAAGGGATAAATTAGTAATTTCATATATTATTAAAAAACTAAAAAAAAAAAAAATATAAATGTTATTATAATATATTATTCCTCAAAAAATCATGAAATTAGTAATTTTTCTATTCTTTGTCTCAGTCGCATTTCTCTTCGGTTACTGGGTCAACGTAGCCGACATTGGTACATATTTTCTTTTACTCCCTTGTTATTCTTGAATGAAAAAATGATTCATGTTTTCTTGCTTTTGTTGACATATGTTGTAATTTATGGGCCAGCTTTTGGGGCACCGCAATGTTCCTCCTTCCAACTACTAGTGGCGATTATGGAATTGGACTCAACAACTCCTGCTCCATAACAAGAGATCATAATACAAATCAAGACTGAAACATGGAGTAAGTGCTTAATCTTGCTACATCTTCCATGAATTTACAGGAAGTCCAAAATGTTCATAATTCCACATTAGTTCTCGAGTTCAATGATTTGTCCAGCTCGGAGGGCTAAAGCACATTGCCGAAACAAAAAATATAAAGATCGGAATTCCTTGACATGTAGGAGGGGGTTCACCACTGTGAGTACCTGGTCAAATACTTGGTCCCTCGTGAAGAAAGGACGTTAAATTATTGGGCATGTGAGTATTCTCTTCAAATATTTAAATGCCCATTTTACATCATGCCACGCCTAACTTCTATTTTAATTCACTTTTTTCGCAGGATCTCTTTGGAGTCATGGCAAGATTTGACCTCTTATTATCTGGATTGTCGCAGCTAATAACATCATGTAGTCCCCAGGGAATACAAACCGAGTGGATATCATATATTGTAATTTATGATTTTTTGGAACAATATATTATAACATTTTTGATTTTTTGTATTATAGTTTTTTAATATATGAAATTACTAATTTACTCCTGACTGTGTGTCCACCGACATTGGTCACTACGTAAATGAAACCAAAAAGAAATTAACTGGTAACGTAGGCAGAACACGAATGATTGGCTTCCTGTTTTTGCCCTATATTTTTATAAAACATTATACAACACAAACAAATATATTTGGGAAGGGCCAAATAAATTAATAACTTTCATAAAAAGCTTTATCAATCTTTACTGAGGAAAGAATTCCCCCTAATTGCTTTCATTCCCATGTTTTGATAGGAAGTTCCCCCAAAGAAATCCCCATAACTTTACTCAATAGCACAATCTTCTCCATTGACAATCCTGCCACATACATAGTTTTGTCTAGATTTGGTTTAAGCCCTGATAAATTTCCAAATTCTTCCAAAGCTTTTGTCACAATCTGCACTGCACTGTCTTACTATGTGCTCCACAAACCACAAACATATCATCCGCAAAACACACTGTAGTTAATCCTAACTCTTTACATTTAGGATGAAAAACAAAATCTGATCTCCTAGCCTCATACCTCATTAGCTCATTAAACACATCCATAACCACAATAAACAAGTAGGGTGATAAGGGGTCCCCTGTCTAAGCCCTCTGGAACTAGGAAAATAACCCACACTTGAACCATTGAAACAGATTGAAAACCAGGCTTTAGAGACACAAGCTTTTATCCAATTTATAAAGATGGGAGGAAAATTAAAAATGTGGAACACACCAAAGGAATTCCCAATCAACAGAATCAAAAGCTTTCATAATGTCTATTTTTATAGCACATCTAGGTGAACTTGATTTCTGTTGATAGCCAGCCACCAGTTCCTGCATCAAGAGAATGCCATATGAAATCTTCCTGCCAGGGACAAAAGCTGTCTGCTGCTCCCCTACCACAACATCCAACACATTCTTCATTCTTTCAGCAAGTATAGTGGTCATACAATTGTATATGGTGTTACAACAAGAGATAGGTCTAAACTCCTTCATACTCTCAGATTTGCTTACTTTAGGAATGAGCACCACATTTGTACCATTCAAAGCCGTCGGCATATGACCAGTCACAAAGAATGTTCTCACAGGTTCCACCACATCATCTTTGACAACATCCCATGAATGCTGGTAAAACTCAGCAGAAAAGCCATCTGGCCCTGGTGTCTTCCCTTTCTTCATTTTCTTCATAGCAACCTCAATCTCATCCCTTGTAACCACTTCTTGCAACAACTGCTTTTCTGTCTCTCCAATCCTTCTACTCATAATCTGCTGCAGTCTGTCTTCCATCTGAGACTGGTTAGAATTAGGACCAGATAACAGCTTTTGATAAAAGCCAACTACCTCCCCTTTCACATCCTCATAATCAATTAACATATTCCCACTGGCATCCCTTATTGTAATGATTCCATTTTTTACATTCTGCACTTTCAACCTTGAATGGAAAAAAGCAGTGTTTGCATCCCCTTCGTCAATCCAGGTTACTCTAGACTTGTCTCTATAAAAAAATTTCTCTTCCTCAAAAAGCCTCATACAATTTCCTTCTAACATCTTCATTTGCAGTAGCAGATTTGGGTCTAAATCCCCTCCATACACTTTAGCTTGAACAGTTTCCAGTTCTCTACTGGCCTCCACCACTTTGCAACTGATATTACTATAGGATTCTTTATTCAGCACCTCCAGTTTCTCCTTTACTCTCTTCAGCTTGGTCTGTAAGACCTGGAAACCATTTCCCTCCACCCTCTCTTCCCATACTTCTTTAATGATTTTGTTATAAATCCTCATGTTTTGTCCAAAAATTAAAGAATCTGGAAGGCTTCAACTCCTTTTTCAAATCATTCTACAATAACACATCAATGAGGCAATGGTCTGAAATATTTGCTTCTGGTATGGACACTTCACACCCATACATCACCTCTAACCACTTCTCATTGCACAAAATTTTGTCCAACCTTCTCAACTTCCCATTTTTCTTCCAATTCCTGCACCAAGTGAAGTTATTACCCTGATAAGGATGCTCCATTAACTCCAATTGCTTCACACAGTCATTAAAATCATCCATAACCTGTTGATTTGGTAGATTTTCCCCTTTTGCTTCACTAACACTTCTAACAGGATTGAAATCACCACCAATCATCCAAGCCCCATCTCCAACCAGACTACTCCCATCAACAAGAGAGGCCCCTCTCCTTGAAATCATTGTCTCCATACACAGTTGAAAGCCAAAAATTACCCATACTACTATCACAAACCTACACTTCAGACAACATATGTTGTTGAGAAACCAAAACACTTCTAATCTTTACACAAGCCTTCTTCCAACAAATCCAAATTTTACCTACAACATCCGGGATAGTATTATGAACACACTCCCAATTAGGAAAAACAGACGCAAAAATGCTATCAATTTTTTTTTAGCTTCACCTTATTTTCTATGACACAAACTACATCATATTTACAAAACACCTTTCTAAATCTATGTTGTTTAGTTGGAGAATTAATCCCCCTAACATTCCAAAATCTTATCTTCTTTTTAAACAGTTTGGTGTTCCCCCTTTTTCCTTCACACAACCACTACTTCTGAGAATTTGCCCCTCTTACCTACATTCAAAGCATGGTTAATACTCCTTTCGGTATTCTTTGCAGCCCCATTAGTTTTAGCACTCATCCTCCCTGAGGGTTCCACTTCCACAGTTCCTTTCTCCCCCTGTTGTGGGATACTAAGAGCTGATCCCTTCTCCACCTCCCCTATCATTGCCTTCTTTTCAGGGGTTCCCCCCTCCTGAATAGAAGAATCAACCAATGGTTCTATCCCAGCCAGAAGTTCATACGAATTCTTCACCTCCACTTGAACTTCCTAAACTTTGAGGGCACCGGCCACATGATCAACAATTTCCCTCGTGACATCACTTCCATCATTTGGTCCGGACTTTTGTCTCCATTGTTTATGCCACTTTCTATTTTGTACCTTGACAAAGCCTGCATCATGCCCTTCTTCCATTAAGTCCTTTTTCAGGTTATTCAACCCATCCTTGCAACTCTGATTTCCATGTCCAAACAGCTTACATTTTTCACACCTCAACGGGAGCCATTCATAGATTACCTTTTGCTGAAACTCTCGACTTGCTTCATCCAACAAAGGAACAAATGTAGGTAATTCCTTCTCAGTAGAGACCTCAATACAAACCCTAGCATAAGCTAACTTCTCCATCAATGAGGTTGCAGAATCCGCAAAGCTGGGACTTCCAATCTTAGTCAGCTTATCAGGATTCCAAAATTCAAAGCTCAAATTTGGAATCCTAACCCAGACTGGCACCGATTTCACCCCCTTCTTCTCCAAAACTGATTCCGGAACCCATTTCTCAAGTACCCATGGTCATTGAGTTAGAGACCATGGCCCCTCCTCTAACATCTCATCCCTCTACTTTATCAGACTCAAATTGGAACACAAACACCCCATTATTCAAGTTAAAAGCAGATTTGAACCCAAATTGCTTCCAATGGTTTTTCGCAAAATTTTCAATCACATCAAAACTAGGGTTTAGACCCAACACTAGCCAAAAAGTGGAGACTTCCATCGATTAACCCCTAGCAGAACATCATTCGAACAAAACCAAACCACCTCTCTTCCATTTACAACATCAGGTGGAATAAATGTGAGATTCAATCGATTTTTCGGACGATTTCTCTTCCATTTACGCAATCTCTACCCAAGTACCTCCTTTCCCATTGTCCACTCCATCTTCACCGCTCTTCTTCAAAAAATTATCTTCTGGCGATGCTGTAGGCCGCCATCAATTTTCCACCTTCAGTCGTGATTTTGATGACATTTTGATTTTGGGGTTAGAGTTTCCCAAAACAGAAGACTTTCGCGAGAGCGTTTTTTCGCTCATTGCATATTTTATAGGTAGTGACAATTTTGATTTTTTTTTAATGATATTTACATTGTGCTTACTCAAATCTTAATCATTATTTTTGATTTAGTAACAATATTTGAATTAAAATAACTCACTACTAAGAGACAATAATCTTAGACAACAATTAAATGAGAAAGAGGGAGCATCATAGTTTTTATTTTGTTGGCTCGAACATCAATTTCATCTGGTTTTGCTAGTACTTCTGCAATCATTGCCACAGAAAAATCAGCCTTTTCAATTTCATTGAAATTCATGCTCTCAATCTGTTCGTCCAATTCTTCAATACGACATGCTGGAACAACCTCATCAAGAGATGTTGAAGGTTGCTGAGGGGCGGGGGTATGAATTTGATGGGAGAGTTGAAAACTGCAGGGGGTTGGGGGTAGGTTATTTATGGCATATTTTTTATTATGTAAAATATTTAAAATTGCATTTCCCCTATATTTTACTATAAGAGTTAATAATAATATTTCAATGTAAGATGAACATACTATTTTAATGCTTGCCTCTTTATGGTATAATATGTGGACAACATAGTTTGGGTTTCATGTGTGTCTTAGGGTGCAACATGCGCCATTTCACTATATTTAGTGAAAAATTGCGCCTGTATGTCCGCATGTTATAGGTAGTCAGCGTAATGATCCTACCCAGCTGGCCCCGAGTCGACCGCCATCAACCCGAATAAACAGAGTCACCAACGCATTTAATAACGATAAAAATGACTTCATTTCTAACGTGATAAATAAAATAATAATACAACTCGCTCATCTAAAGTAACCAACTTCAACACCACAACAACCGAAAAGTAATAATATAAATATGTAACATCAAACAACGGGTTTTACAACTCGAGACAACAATAATTATTACACACGCATAAACAAAAAACCCAAAGAAGATAGTACGACCGCTTATGCCTCGCCCACCATCGCCACCTCCGGCAGTACGCGCCAGCCTACTTCCTGCCAACGATCTCGGTCATCCCGCTAAATGTTTCATGCATAAAACGCCCACCCATGTAGAAAATGTAGAACAATCCAAAAAAGCCGAAATAATACAAATATCACAAGCCAACCTACCACTCATACAAACAAGGATACCCAAGCATCTTCCATTTAACCACTATCCACCAAGTATTAGATTTTATATGCTCCTCCGACAAGATAAATATTTCCCTTAATGGCTTCTCCGACTAACACCGACAATCCACACCACGTCAACAACTTACTCATAGATATCTCTATTTGTTATCTTCCTTAAGTATAGCTAATTCCCTATTAAATATTAAATCAAAAAGATATATCTCAACATCTCTCATAACTCAAGTATTAAGCACAACTTCAATTCACTTCATTTTCTCTGGGCTTCACCTTAAAGCCGCTTACTCTCAATTATAGTGATACACCTATTATGACTTAAATGTTTATTAAAAAGAACCTCGTAAAATCGTGATTATCTTTAATACAATCGAGCAACATATCTCTTAAATCAAGATAATCCTAAGTAATTATTTCACCAAATTTTTCATTTAGTTCACGAAAAGTTATTCACCGCAATGATATCAAAACGCCGTGTTGCAGTCACAACCTATATACTAACAACACGCTTAATCCAACTTCGACTATATATATAAATATCATCACCACCATTCAACTGACGCCGCTTTCTAATTTTTTATACTCTAATGCCCCTATTCAAAAAGTTATCTCTCAAATCTTCATTAACTGTCAACTCAACTTTAACCTTTTAAAGGATGTATAATCTATTAATACCAACTTAGAGCCACATGAAAATCCGATAATATTATCAATAATCAACCGAAACCTAATTCGACATAATTCATCATAAAAAGTAACATCTAGTATAAATTCCAAGACAACGCTCATAATCAATAAACAAGTCATAAACGTATCATACAACACCATAGAAAATTTAAACAACATGTCAAATATGAATAAGATGGGATACATATATATCCGACTACCTAATAAGGTAGTACAACATAATTCCTCAGCAAAAAGTTCAAACATAACATACGACATAGCACAAAGAACTCCAGACTCAACAACGACTATAAGTCTAGTCATTTGAACTATCTATCTCATATCCCCACAACTATACCAACCTCTAACGCCGCATAAGTGCTCATTAACTGGGCCTTACCCTAGAATGACCACCGTGATAATCACAATCAAGATTCTATATCAAGTATAAGGCTGTAAACCGCAGGCTTCCTATACACTGTGGGCAAGAAGTGAAAACCCACTTATAATACTATGTGGGTTATTGCACACCGCACTTATACACTAAGTATAAGACAACCACAATTTACACAAAGTATAAGTCAATAGCTGCCACATAAGGGAAGTGAGAACACCTAACCCCTAATCATTCCCAACTATGTGGTCACATCCTAATACTCAAGTCACCTCAAAGTCATGCAGACAACCCCCAACCAACACCTCTCTCAAAACCAACTACTCTACTCCCCAAACAATATCCTCAAGCTATTACCAGCTAAAAACATCTCACAATCATAAATCACTCACAACCGCCGACAAGGCCATGCTCAAAAGTAAGCCGACAAGGCCATGAATAAAATAAGGCCGGCTGCGCCACAAAAAATAATAAAAGTGCCGATGTAAGGCCGCAATACCAAAAAGTAAAGTTTACAAGGCCACAGAAATACAACAAGGCCGAAAAAGGCTACAAAATCGAATGCCGGCTGCGCTACGTAATGCTGCTAAGAATACAGTTGAAAGCTAAGCTAATACTTACCTCAAGAAATCTTCTAACGCTACGTAAATACAATCGCATAATCATAACATGGCTCATTACCTAATGAATCAGCCATTACACCGTCTAACAATACACGATACCACTCTCACATAATCATCATACCACAATGTCATGTATACCATTCTCACATAATCATACCACAATGACATGTTCACACAATTCTAAAGTAAGTACGCACTCCATTGTGATAAAGATTCTCACCTGCTCCTAGCCAAGAAACGCCCCGTCTAATCGTGATCCAAAGTGTTCTTCCCACATTCCGCCTAATCAAACAATTAAAATATAATTACTACTCACAACAATTTTAACCCCTTATCTTAATTAAATTTTTGACTTTTCAAACCCATTTTGAAGTTACAACTGACAACTCCCTAAGTATGATGGATAATTATGTTTCAATGAATACCTCTAAAATTTTTATTTAATTTTGGAACTATCCTCACCAAATCCTGCTAATCGGTCAACACCTTGAATAATCAAATACTCCAACATTATCAACCACCCCAATCAACCCAAAATATCAACCTCTTCCTAACTAATCTCCAAACCATTTTCTCTCATCAACCTCAACCCAAAGCCCGCTTTACTACTCAAAAATTTAATAAACTTGTAATTTTTCCTTTAACATATATTCCTCCAACAACTTATAAATCATAATTTCACCTCAAAACAATCAAATAAAGGTCCAATAACATATATTTATACTCTCAACTTTTAGAAAAAAGTCAACCCAAAATCAAAATTCTAAAGCCAACCTTCAACTATAACAACACTTTCTACCCCAACATCGATCATCATCAACTCTTATATTAGTAACTAAGCCTAAACAATAATTTCATATTCAATACTATCTCATAAAAAACCGAAGTCAACCTAAAAATCCAAAAGTCAACGGCCCTTAAAAAACGCTCCCGAAATCTCCAATAAGCATCAAACACGACTTCAACTCAAAGAATAACTAATTTAGAACCTAAGAATCAATTGGAGCAATAAATCTCAAATACAAAAAGTCAACGAAAAAAAAGTCAACTCGGCGATCTCCCAAAATATCTAACAAGATCGTACTTTTTACCTTGAAACGCAGACGATGAGGAGAAACCTCCCTTA
The DNA here is from genome assembly GCA_019722365.1 of Lithospermum erythrorhizon. Classification (NCBI taxonomy): domain Eukaryota; kingdom Viridiplantae; phylum Streptophyta; class Magnoliopsida; order Boraginales; family Boraginaceae; genus Lithospermum; species Lithospermum erythrorhizon. The sequence goes on along the minus strand of JADFUC010000738.1, from coordinate 11,874 downwards.
AATTTGAGGTCCAAAGCCTCAGAAGATGCAAAGAGAAAAATCAAGAAAAAGAAAAAATCAAGGGGAAAAGTGTTCCTCGGCCTTTTTGAGGAAGCAAAGGTGTCGATCCTCGTCTTTGGGCCTCGCTGAGTTAAGGGTTAACGGGTTGGCCCATTAGCTTTATTTGGTGAAACCCGATCGCTTTAATTACCCAATCGATACTGCTTAACTTTATCTCGACAACCAACTTCCAAACATCAACATTTACCCCTCACAAATTATATTACCACCCAAATAATATCATTTCCATTCCACTACAACTTTAAATTTTAAAAAATACCGTAATGTACTACCAACCGACCGATCTTTCTAAAGTTGTATTTTCAATTATCTTCAACTTCAAATTATTAGATTTTCCCCGAAATAATCCAACGTGAGAAACTAGTATACTATTAAAAGCAATAGTTGGGGGTACGTAACGGGTTATTACAGGGGGTGCCCGTGACAAGCACTACAAGTTCGTGGACTATCAAAACATTGGAAGTCATGAGGGTCATACGAGCAAAGCTCATGAGTCACTCCTCAAGAGGCAGCCACAAGCAAGATTTGAGGAGGTCACGAACGGGCCTATAAATACAGCCCAGATCGAGGAGGCGTAAAAGAGGGCAGAAGTGCAGGGAAGCATCCTGCAGATGATCACCGGGGCGTCGGGAGAGCCCCGACCCCGTGAGCGAGTCACTTCGACAGGATCCGAGCACCGACAAAAGTGGCATACCTCGACCGATTTTCACGCCTGTGGTGGATCCGAGAAAGAGTAGCTGAGGGAAGATCGTGAATATCCACCCTCAAGACTTCAAAAGCACGCTGGGGCCTCGGCGTGAAGCACTGGGATACGAGAAAGTTCTCGCGCATCATTGTAAAGATCACGCCGCCGCACCAAGATCGATAGAGAAGCCTTCATTCACCAAAGTGCCAGAAGGTGATTAAGTTCACGCGGAGACCTTCGTGAGTGTGAATCGGCGCTAATGTGACGTCGATCCCCTGACGGAGTTTTAACATTACCGGAAGAGTAAACGCCATCTTTGGGGGTGTCGAGGGGAGATTCTCGGGAGCCGCCAGCAAGGCGCCAAATGGGACACATATACTCCAGAATCAAGGCACGCCTCAGATTTGTCCCTTCCCCTGCAAAGGATTTTGAAGTGATTGAAAGTCCTCCTCATCACCTGCTCGATAGCCAATCCTCGGTGGTGTGACGGATACCTAGGTAGACACAGGAGTTCGGGTGGACATCCTATTCTAGATGCGCATCTCTAGTCGATTTAGCATGGCGCATTCCAGGAAAGTTCACCGGATATTCGTCAGTTTCAAACCTCACGTTAATAGTAAACACGCAGTAGCTGATGGTGAGTTCACCATTGCGGACACAGCGTATAGGGGCCTACAATGGAATGTCAGCCGATGTTGTCACAATTTGAGACTTGTGTATTCCTTCCTCCCTGCCATGGTAATGGGACCCGAGAGACAGGAGTCAAAAAGACCTCTAGAGGTAACAGAGTGAGCCCCAAGAAGTGGGGCAACCGCATCTAGGAGATTCTGAGTATCCCTGCCTCCTCACGAGGATCCTCGCAAAGGTTTTCAGATAGGCACAACAATTTTGTCCGAATACCGGATATTCAAACATATGGCCGTGGATCCGGGGTCGTGTCGTCCACCGGCCAGAGTGTCAATTTTACACCACAAGCCAAATCGTAAGCAAAGAAGTCGACTTTGTATGTAAAAAGCCGCCATCCATGAGGAGGTAGTGCTTCCGTCAGAAATGCAAATTTTGTTTCCTATATGGTTGAACGGCGTCATGTCCAAAACCCAATGGGACTGGCAGAGCGCACGGATTTCACAAGAATCAACAAGGCTCCCGCCTGGCAAGATTTATCATTTTCCCAACATCGATGATCGTTGATCTCAAGCTGTATAAAGTGGTGGATTTTCCCCCTCGATGCTTTTCGAGGGCGCTCACTAAATATTCATGGCCGAGAGGATCTAGAGAAAACTCTTTTCTCAGAATGTAGTACAGTGCTCCAGGTCATTAAGTGTCAAAGCCTTGCCCAAGAACGCTGTAGAGCCAAAGCATTGTTAATAAAGTCTTTCACCAAGATTGGACCTAAACATAGAAATTTCCTATGTGATTACGACATGTACTCATCAAGAGCATCACGAAGCCAACCGAGAGATTCAAAAAATTCCCATAAAAAATACAACTTGCGGGTCTGTAACCTTGATAAATGTTCCTCGTGCCAAAGTTTGGTCGAGCCTAATCTTCTACAAGAGTGCGCCTTTTCAGGCGGAAGCGCCACCTGCTGACGGGAGGACGGCACTCCCGAAATTGTTCATTCAGCGATTGAGCCTACCCTTCTTTCTTCAAGGAAATAAAAGGTTGAAAGTGGCAAGAATTTGAATGGACTGAGGGCGAAGTCCTTTCGTGGAGTCAAGGCAGCAAATTCCCTCGTAGTCTCCATAGTTATTGTGGGCCAGACCTTAACTGCCACGTCACCAGGATTTAAAAGTGGGCGGCTTGCACCGTATCCCCCCTCGACGAAGCCTGGTCTTTGCCTTGATCGTGGGCGTACTTCTAAGTCAGTTTTATTTCGAGGCACACCCCGTGAGTAGTCACTTCACCAAATCCTCCATCGCGGTGACACCGAAACCGGCGAATAGTCAAGTTGGGAAATAGAGCCTGTAGTCCTGACCTCCCAAAGATAAGTCGCAGACGACCCCTCAAGCTTCAAAGTTCCTCTACTTCATGGTGGAGCGCACCCATGGGGCCAACCTGACAGGCACCAAATTGGTCGACTAAAAAAGTAGAGGTCACCGACAACAGTCCTGTCACCAGGCGTGATGCAGCGAGCAACTCCAATATATTCTATTGCGGGTTCCCTGGGTCGCCAAGATTGGTATGCCTCTTCGCTACCTTTCACGCCACGAACAATGCGGCTGGCGCGGAACACTAATGTATTCATTAGAAAATGCTGGTGCAAGTTCGCTATTCATATAAGAACGATTCTCGCCGTGGGCCGCTATGGCTATCTCAAAATTAAGGACGGTGAAAGGTTGGTAGGACATTCACTAAGAGTCTGTGGTTTCCTCTGAGAAGACTTTTACAAGAGCATGCCCTGAAAAGAATCAAGAGTAGAGAAGCTGTGGTCCCAAATGGACACGATGAAAGCCTGGGGACACGTAAGATTCCACCGTGGAGCGGGTAGTCAAGAAGCTCGACTTCAAGTGAGGTGATGGGACAACAAATTCTGAGGATGTGAAAAGAGTGTGAGGCCATTCCTTGGGAAAGTTCTGAGCAAAATATTCCCTTTGGGCATGTAAATGTAAAATCCAGGCAAAGCTCGAGATACACTGCGACGTGGGCACTTCAACATCGTCCTTTGCCACCCAAATTATTGTCGAAGAGATGCATAAGGCTGTGGAAGCTTGTATTAATAGTAAGGTTCTAACTCAAAAAGATCCGCATGTATCGGGAATAATTGCTTCGCGCTGCATTTTTCAGATCATGTCCGAGATGCAAACGCCTGCCCAAGGCATTCCTAGCATCCCTCATCAACCTCCCCACTGATGATCGCATCTCCTTCTATTAGTAGGTGTTGAATCGCAGACCTTCCCAGATACCTGGGGGCAGTGGCTAAATCTATCAGAGTAGCCGACTACTTCAATTAAGTAGGTCAAACTGCCACCCAAGGACCAAAGAGGTGTACGCCTTGAAGGAGATAGGCCTTCACCCGATTCAAAATGGTGTTGCGGGTCACCGAGCAATGGACACAATTCACGGCTGGAAAGATTTCTTTGTCGATATGTAACACCGCAGACAGCTTCTCCGTGGTTGTATCTCCAAGCCAACGTAGTGGAAGTGATGAACCGGCAATCTTCAAGTCACAAGAAATGGCTCTGCAGTTGGCGAGTGTCATGGGACAAAGAGCTCCCTAGTGCTATGGTCTCTTCCGACCACGCCAAACTCCCCCATCACAAAGCGGTACCCCTTCGCCTTTAGCGTACGGATCCGATGCCCCGCTTCAGCGAGATCTTCACTCTAGAGATAGCCTGGTAAGCCGCATTACATTTTGTGTTGAAGTTGGACGAGCAAGGAAGCGGTGCCTTCACCCCTAGGTACTTGTTAGGGTGGCTTGCCACAACAAACGCGACATGTAGAAGAGGCGTGAAGCCATTACAACAAAAAGGTCCGCGTATAGTTCTCGTGGGGGACTTAGTCCCTGCATCCGTCAGTGAAGTTAGAAAAGTTATCTAGTGAATTCATTCTCTGTGACAAAACAATCTTCAATTCTACACCTGATCCTCAAAACGACGTATAATAACTGAAACAAAAAAAAATACATGCGGTTGTGAATACAAGAATTTCTTACATTGTAACGGAAGTTATGATCTAATGAACCCAAATCCCAATACAAGAACTAAAGCTCTCAATGTCCTATCCAAAACTTGTTCAACACCGAACGCTCCTCTTAGATCAGGTCAGCCACCAAGAGGGAAACGCGGGAATTCCAAAGTACTTTGAACTTGCTAGAGTTTGAAGATGCAACAAAATTGGAAGAAAAAACTCTTCAATTTTAGAGGGCTGTCATGAAATGAAAACCTGTCTTTCTTTAAATACCGTGCCTAATTCCAACCGCAGTTAACTCGTTAAGAATCGGGCGAATCCCGTTAACTTAATCGTGCAATAAAAAAGCTTTAATTAAAATAACGAGTCAATGTACTTATTTTTAATTTCAAATTTAACAAGTCACCAGAAAAAATGTCAACGAAGTCACTATCAAATAACTTATCGTGTAAGTTATTCATCAATTTTCATGACTGACAAACATGCAAGTTTAACCAAATCGATGTTCATCATATATTTTGACAACAGAGTATAAATATTAAATATGATACATCTCTCAGTGTCTCCTCGCTTAATTCCTCATTCATGAAAGACTGTATAAAGCGTGGACCTTTCTAGCTCAAATAATAGGTTACACAATAACAAATTCCGACCAATTACTTTCATTATTATAAATTCATTACTAGTAAGATCTAGCAATCGTCAGAATCTCAAATTATCATGGAGAACCCACACTAGTAATATACAATTAGCCAGTGAACACTAAGTTCTGGCTTCAATCCGCTATTTAACCAAACCGTAGAATAACTGATACACAATCGTCGTTAACGAGGAATCAATTCCTCATTTGATTCCCAACGCCTCCCACTCTCCTGACGATTACTCCTACAAATTCCTTTATCAAATCTCCTAGTCGAGGGTTGTAACCATAAAGAAGTGTGTCTTGAAACACCCAGCCAACTTTCTTTTTACCTCGAAAGTATGAACCGAATAGTCATTTACATGGGCCTCCATAAACCAACTGCCACTCAACTCCAGAGAGGCTCGAGCATCTTTGTATATCAAGGACAGATAAATCCCTCCCAATATATCAACATTTACCTTATACCACTGTGACCCAAACACATGCCGTTATAATCCATGCTTAAGGCGTATCGCTTGTCATAGTCAGTACAATGTAGCCTATATAACACGTATAGTTATATATCGTAGGTCTAAGAATTGTCGAACCTAAAATTCTAAAACAAATATCATAGGACACAAATATACATATCTTCTATGAATTGGCCTCCCCAAACATAGACCTAAGCCCATGTATTGGATCTAGTCCTCAAGCAGTGCTGTAACGTGATCAATCTTGATCACCAATCAAAAACACCATGTTAGTCATAAGGATTCTTTGTCAGCCTCTAACTATCGCAAGATTTGACTGGGGTCTTTTGGCTATCCTATGTTTCTAGTTTTGAAGAGTTATAATCAACAATCTCATGTTGCCTCTAGAAATCATGACTCAACATCGAGATTTAACTTTCACTCATCAAGGATATATAATATATGTGGCTATTTAAACATAGCAGATCAAGTAAACAAATATACTAGAATATAAGAAGCAACAATATTCAAATATTTGTTCTCACTTAACACATTTCTCGATCTCCACTTAACCTAACACCACACTGCGACATCCTGCTCTAAGACCTATGTTCGGATGATGCTCATCATGCTTTGCCCTCGACTTGTGGCTCAAAGTGGCTCCGCCTCGATTGGCCTCTGTTGTTACTTACATAATTTGAGCTAGTCACCCCCTGGCTGGGGTTATCTCTAATTAGGTGATACTTCTCCCCGGTACGGCTTGATCACCTGTGCGCGCCTCGAGGTTCCTTAGCTCTGAGCTATCGCCTCAAAAGATTACAGCCACAAAGCAAATCAACCGTCCTCAATGCTGCACAAGCACTCCAGCCATGAATTTAATCCAACCTGTCTCCCAAAATCTTTGATTGATTCATCAAAACGTAGATTCCAACTGTGGGGGATGCCCCGGCCAAGACCATAAATGGACCTCGCGAACTTGCATACCTTCTTAAGTCCTTTTTTTGTATTACGTAAAAAGCCCAGAGGTTGTAGCCTCATAAGGCTGCCATCTCCCCAAATCTCCCATCAGCAGCTTAAGGACCATTTGCCAGTGGCTTATAGTCATGAAATGCACCAATGGTTAAGAGGATTATTCCGTGTGGATGGACCCCCAAGCAAGCTACTCAGCGGTAAAAGTTTCAAATAAACGCCATGAATTACCAGTTAAAAACATCGAATGCTTCTTTCCCCGTTTCTTTATCATGTTTCTTCTTAAATACCCATTTACATTCAATAGGGCGAACCCCATTTGATAATCCAACAAGTGACCAAACCTGCCTGGCATGTAACTCATCTCGACAGATTGTACATGTAATCCATCTCAGATTTTGCTGAATGCCATTTGTCACATCCCAGCTATTTATCGCTTTATGTAAGAAGTGGGTCTGCCACTTAATGATTAGTTTCACCATACCTTTCAATTTAGCCGATGACGATCCCCGTCACCATTCCTGGCTGTTCTCTTCCACAACTTCCTCGTGATTCCGCTAATCGACCCTTATGAGCAGCGCCTAATTGCGGGCGCGCCGACGTCAGGTGATTACTCCACATTGACTCCTTCATCAACTTCGAGCTTCATCAAGATGAACATTATGTAATAAATCGTCTGCATTCAATATTATGAAATAGTATACTAGTTGCTCGTGTGGTGGAATATTTTGAGGAGAAATCGAAAAAAAATCGGAGTCAGTAATAGTCAAATAATCGGCTCTGGCCGGTAGTGCATATTTTGGCTTTGAGCATTTTTAAAGTTTTAATTACCTGGAATGATATTATTTGGGGTTAGAAGTTAAATTTATGTTGGAGTTGTGTTGGTAGTTAAACCGAAAAGAGAAAACTAAACCGAAACCGAATCTATTGTGTCGAAAGCAAGTCTCCTCTCGTAGGATATTTTGTTGTGCGGACCCCATTTAGATCTTTTATACTTATCTCATTAATATCATCATCCAAATCATATTCTCTCTCTCCACTTAAACTTTAAGCTTCACTCTTTCAAAATTTTTTTTTTTCTAATTTTCCTCATTTCCAAGAAGTAGCTTTTGTCCTCAAATTTTCTGAGACCCCCCCAGACATTCTACGCTTGAAAGAAATCTTGGGAGTATTTTGAGTTAGAGGATGTTGACTTTTGGAGAATTTGTCTCGACTTTGAGCTTGATGTTTATTATGTTATGTGAACTGTCATTTGCCTGTGGGATCAATTTGATAACATTCTACGCCGGGGAAAAAATGTCAGAGGAATATAGCTGACTTTGCTGACTTTGCAGAGTTTTCTTCTTAAATGGTGTTTAAATGAAGGGAAGCGTACTCTTGACTTGATTTGTGTGCTCGTTTCTGGAGGGTTAGATTTTGAGGCGACAGAATGTTCGGATATTACGAAGTTTCAGAAGTCGATGTTGCATTGATTCGAGATTAAAGATATCAGAAATGCATTTGATTAGTTAAAAGCATTACCTGAACCAAAGTAGACCTGAAACCAGTAATTGAAACTGATCATAACTTCTAGTTTGAAATAAAGGCCTGTGGGAACTTTGTCAAGTTATTTTGGGGGTATCGGCATGTAGATTATATATTACAGGTGGTGCAGAATGGCCATACAAGCCAGCTGTGCCAGTGCTAGCCTCACCTCGGCGTCATGAGTTTTACTATGTATGTAGTATGTTAAGTTGTACTTCGTATGTCTCTGGCGATGCCATGCGCCCATCAAGTCTCCACCATAATGCATTGCATGCGTAGGGATAAGCCGGTTATATATATAATGATTGCGCTGGGGCTTTGGCTTGGGTTGTATTCGCCTCTCCAGAATGTATGACTTTGGTGTTTCAATTGAAAAGCTGGGTATTTCCTCGTGCGGTTGGTTTGTAGTCAGTACCAAAATGAGTCGTATAGATGTTTTGTGGTGGTGCTCTGAGCCCATTAGAAGAAGGTGATATGAGTTGATGTTGTCGGCCGAGCTGATGTTGCCTCTGCCGAGCGATTTTGTCCGGCATCTCTCTGCTCCTAGTACGACGGTGAGTTGCCCTTACTTAGCAATCCATTCAGCGTGATTGTTTGCACTGCTACTTATTCAGATAGCTATGTCGATCGGCATAAGCTTCTCCCTCGCAGTCATAATATTGATTATATGCGCATTAGTTGTAACCGACTTATATCGAGTTGTGTGGTTGTTTTGAAGTCGACACTCTGTTGAGTTGTCGTAGTTGATACTATTGCTAGAGTTGACACTATTTTGTTGTTGAGCGCCCATTGAGTGGTCATTGTATAGTTGGCAGTGATGCTTTGTCGTGGGTCGTGCTGGAGTCTATTTGGTTGTATTATATGTTGTTTAGACTTTTGGTGTCAGGATATGTTTCTTTTATGATTCATTTATATGTTTTATGACTCATTTACTTTTTATGGATATCAGTATTGATTACGCGAGTTGCTTGATCACCTAATTGATACCTTAATTGAGATCGTTGATTATGGTTCATATTATCGATTTCCTTGTGGATCCTAGGTCATTCACCGTTGTACATTCTTCACAAGTTAAAGTTGAGTTGATTGATGGTTGAGATAACATTTTGAGTGAGAACAAAGTAAAAGCAAGAACATTATAAACCGAAAGTTTATGTCATCTATGATGTATTAACATGATATTCTTATACATGGTGGAAAATTAGATTCAAATGTCGTATAATAAGTTATGATCCAATCACGACGCTGATACTATTACTAAGGTGAATAAGTTCAATATACTTTCAAATGAGGAATTTGGGGGAGATAATTCGATGCTTAGGTTATCTTGATTTAAGACATATTGTTGCTTAAATATTGTGCCAAGACACGAAAAAAACAATGTGGAGATTTCTATTATAAATATTTTGATAACAAATAGGCGCTATGGATTATGATTTGGAGTAACACTTTAAGGTGAACCGCGATAGTTAATTGAGTTGTGTAGGTTTTGAAAGCGATTGTATGTGGGCGGCGTGTATCCTTAAGTTATGACTACTGAAGTTGTACGCCGAAATAGTTGGCACAATATATTGTAGATATTTTCCCGGTGATTAAGTTGTACCGCGATTAAGTGGTTGGATTTGAGGTGGGTTTATCGGTGTTAGTTGGAGTTTTCATTAAGAAAATATTTATCATGCTTCCGAGAGCCGTGATAGAAAAATATATAATACTCTCAAGCGTATAGTCAAGGGGATAGTGGGAATCTAACTCTCAGTTATCCTTGTGTGTATGTGTGGTGGATTACTGGGTGATATTTGTATTCACCAGTCGACTCTCCCGGGCGGGCGCCTTATGCCTAGGTCAAAAGCCAAAAGCGGATGACCAGATGCTTTGCCGAGTAGCTACGCACCTACGAAGACGGCGATGGTGACTTGAAGACCTCAACAAATATACTTTCTTTTATTTTCTTTGGAGTTTTGTTGTATAATAATTATATGTTGTAAAACCCGTGTTTGATGTTGTATTTATATTGTTGCTTTTCGCTTGTCAGAAGGCTAGTTCACCCGGCTCTTGACAAGCTAAAGTAGTTTTATTTATCATGCGTTAAATGAAGTCATTTTCTATTGTTATCCATCGCTATGACTGATTATTCAAAGCTGATGATGGTCCCAACTCGTGGGGGGCCCACCCCTGGGCGGGTCGTTACATTATTACTTTCCTTAGTCCTTCCTCGGATGATATTTCTTTTCAAGAAACACTCCTATCTTAGCAAATGAAGATCTCTAATACCTCATGTGCTTTAGGTAGAAGTAGTAAACTAACTGCTTCCTTTGATATCCTATGAAATAGCATTTATCGCATTTGGGCAAGTTTCATCATTTGAAATAATCTCTGACATAAGCTTCATGTTCCCCCAAATTCTCAGAAAACCCCAAACTTGGGAATCTTTCAAAACCACAACCATGGGGAGTTTTCTCCGCCGACTTTGTTGGACATCCGTTTACAGTGCGTCGCGCTTTAGAAGCATATCCCCCCATAAATTCAACCAAGAGATCGATAGGGGTTTCATAGACCGAACTATCAAGAAGGGTTCGATTTCTCTTTCAAACACGCTTATTAGCCGTGGAGTCACTGGAGCGAAGCGTCGGGGAAACAATACCACACTCTCTAAGATGAGTATTGGACCAGGATCAAATATCATTCTCCTACCCCCCATCGGAATCTTTTATTTTGCCCCTGTTCAATTGGTTTGTACTTCATTTGGAACTCCTTGAATTTCTCGAAAGGACTCGTGATTTGTGTCTCATCGATACACAAAACCGTGATTACCTCCATCGTAATCACCGGTGAAATGTAATAAAGTAGCTATAACCTCCTTCTCTCAGATAGCAAGCTCATTGGGCCCACATACACGTTGTGTTTGGATCCCTAATAAATCACTCAGCCTCTTCATTGAATCCAGTTGAAGGGTGCTTAGTCATTTCTGGCCTGACAGGCAAAGATTATCTTCATGTACCTCCCCATTGTAAGGATCTTACACCGAAAAACCTTCAAGTTGTCCCAATCGAGTGCGGAAAGTTTCTGATTCGGTTCTCGTTAATATGACCCAATCTCCGCAATGCCATAGGTATGTTTGGTTTGGGGTTAGGCTTGTTCCATTTTAAGTTTATGTTAGCACGCATCTAATAATCATGTCTAAAACGAATAAACCATTTTCAAGTGAGCATGTGTACCAAATACTACCTCCCCATTCCCCGTGATCCTGGAATTATTGGGATCTATTGAAAATGAAAAACCATCATTATTCAAAAAATTAAATGTAAATATTCCTCGCAATTCGTAACCGAGATAAGTTTTTCCAAAACAAGGCCCGCCGCTGGCAAATTTAAACTCATTGGATTACCCGACGCAGTCGCAACTGCCTCCCACACGATCCATTTTCCCTCTTCGAGTCTTCTTACTTGACTGAAGTTCCTGCTATTGCGACAAATATGAGAACCACAACCATTGTCTAGCACCCACTTAAGTAGAATTAAAGCTGTAAAAACTTCGAATAACATACATCCCTCAGGGGGCCGAAATGTCGCGAGACCATTCTCTCCCATCATCCGCTAACTTCCCCGCAGCTCTTACCTGCTGACTCCAAAGTTCCCCGCAATAATGACATTTGTCATCCTCTCCTGCTTAGTGTTCCTCTGCCTAAAGAATTTTGGGATTCTCAAACTCTTTTCTTTTGCCGGGTAAACTTCTTCTTCTTCTTAATTTCTCTTGTTTTGGACCACCAAAATAGAAGTGAGTAGAAGTTTTAGTCTTTACCTGTGACATTCGCCTCAAGATTGCGGATCATCTTACGCATTGCTTAGAGACAAACTCAAACTTGCATATTGGAAAGTTCATGAAAAATCGAGAGAATTTATCCTGAAGAGACCAGG
>JADFUC010002244.1:0-59128 GCA_019722365.1 Lithospermum erythrorhizon | reverse complement strand
ATCTGGTTCCAGTTACGTATTGCCTTGGACATCTACAAGTATCGTGACAAATGCTTAGGGACTCATAGTTTTGGGCGGTCGATCCTCTTGATTTGATAAAACTTGTAAACTAGAAATTTTCTATGATGGATCTATTTTATACCTTATCATAAATAATAAATTCTTCTTTGCATTTAGTCGTATGTCGATTGGAACATCAACTACCAACTATATTCTTGACAACCGAGATGTTTTCGGCGGTTTATCAAACTCCTCGCCCATGTATGAAGAGCTCTTACAAGGAGAAGGGAATTGACAAGGCAGTCCATCTAAATACACGGACCCGATTGGAGATGTCCCTCAAAGAAAGACCACAGCAAATCTCGCTAACGTATTTACTGAGCTCACAGAAGCGAATCAAGTCGCAGAAAGCGGCAGAGCGTGATATGATTGAGGAAGCTTACCAGCATAGATGAGAACTTCGTGAATGAGCATGAGAGAACTTCAATGTGGTTCCACACCTTACATATGAGGGATCTACAATCAGTCGGCTCATTCCTGACTCCATAGACTTCCTACTTGACAATGATATTTGGTGTTACATCCTGAAGAAACAGATGGGTACGTCTAATAGGGATGGTAGAAAGCATGCTGCAAAAGATTCAGCACCAAGATGACTCTATCGCTCAGATGTCAAGAAAGATGGCTGATCAAGAACATAGAGCAAGAGCGGATGAAGCTTCTCTAAAACAAAAAAGAGGCACCTATGACCTCTAAAATGGCAGATCGGATAACTGTCTATCCCACAGCTGCCTCGAGATTAGATTCTGAGGACCGGCCCATAGTAGAAACTCTTTGTCATTCGAGAGTGGGATGATTCCAACGGCATAACTAAAAGAGTATATACTAGGGAAAATAAAAGGTCACTGAAGAAGATGAGTCACGCTAAATATGGTACATAAAGCCTATGCCTCCCATATAAAAGCCGGAGTTGAAAATGCCTAACGGCTATGAGCCACTTGAAGTTCGATACTTCGATGCAGTGAGACCCCCCCCAAACAACATATGTAGCCTCTTTGTTTGAGACATGTGAAATGGTAGGGTGAAGGATAAAATATTAAGATTCGCTCCCTCAAGGAATGATTAAATTTGCTATCTTGACTTAGATGCTTGCGCCGTAGATAGTTGGGCTCAAGCTGGAAGGTGAATTTCTCAAACCCGATTCTTTAGTGCGAAGGCGATTAGAATGATAGAAACCTTTGGCGCCAAGCAAGAAAGAAAACCGATTCTGGAACCGTCAACCGATAAGATTTTGAGCAAGTGCGAAAGATAGACTCTTAGGAGTCATCAACCATCAACATGTGCATCAAGGTGCATTAGGACTTAGGTATCATGCAAGAATACTTCTCAAGACATTAGAGCCATTTGACTGGCAAGGGGCACGTGACATGGAGCTCGACATTCTTTTGCCAAACAAAAGGCACGTGCCCTCTACTTATGACCTCCTACTAGAAGACCCGAAATCTGATCCCAAGAGGCAGAAAAACACAAACCGAAAGAAGAAGCGCACGATGTGACACAAAACAACAAAAATTCACCTTGAGCTGGAAGGGAAAAAACGTCTCGCACTCGAGGAGATGTAGGAGAAGATATCCCTTCATTGATTCAAACATCCCTTGCGTGTTTGACGAGCTAATGAGTGAAGCTCATAGAACTCCGAGTCAAAAGAGACTGATGGGGCAAATCGACGGGCTCAACCTGGGTATTATAGGATCTTAGGGCATCCCGTTGAAAAATACTTTAAATGTGAAAGAGCTGATGATGGATCTCTACAAGAAGGGGCAATTATCTTGGAAAGAAGACAAAGTCTCTTCCAAACACATAACCTAATCATCATCCGATACATTGAGGTCAAGATACCGAAGATTTTGGGAGAGCAAGCACCCCAAGGAAAATAATCTTTATTTACTCGAACTATTTATGGACCATGAGCGTGCATATGTGTTGAAGTCGGCAGACTCAACTACTATAGAAAGTACTAAGGGTGTGCCAATGTCTCTGAACTTTCGCGTCACATTCATATGAAGACCTACCTACAAGAAGATGGTGCCTAAACTAGAAGCCGCTCTATGTGTGGGAACTGCGAGCGAAGGGAGTCGGATAAGCGAGAATGTTGGTAGATGGAGGATCATTGTGAACATCCTTCCCTTTAGACATTAAAATTGTTGGGCATCTCGATAGATGACTTCTGACAGATCCCAGTATTATAATTCAAGGTTTTAACCAAGGCGGGGAGGCGAACCACAGGAAAAAGTAAGTGCGCTTGGTGATAGGGGAGTAGAAACTACCTCGTGGTTTTCCTTGCGTGATAGATGCCAAGGTCCACGTATAATATCTACTAGGAAGACCTTGGATCGCGTGGTAATGTTGTCCTACACACTCCACCGGTGCTTAGTATTACTTGAGGATGGGATGGTAAAAGCAGTCGAGGCGGATGAGAATCCATTTGCAATGGAAGAATCACTTTGCCGATGCCAAATACTATAGAAGGAGTAGCGTCAACATGAAGAAGAGGTCGGAGGCGCTCAGACTCCTTCCTCGGCTGACTATCTCGACATTGCAAGAGCGAGGAGGAAGACTTAGCTCAAACACTCCAAAGGCTTGATACACCACCGCTCAACCCAAAAGATGGCCGTCATACTTAAGGTTTTGTGACACCTCGAAGATGGACCCCGAAGATAGAGTATGAAACCATGGGTCCAAAGCACAGCCTCCTACTAAGTGGGTATGATCGTCAAAGACAAAGCCATGCGACAACTACCACCTGAAGTTGCTGACAGTAAAGCATACGGGTTGAATGACACCTAGAAGATGGTAAGACAGAAAGGATGGTCTTTCAAGAACTCAACGACAGGGTTGGGACATACCGAATCCACCACTTCGTGTCCTAATCAAGAGGGTGACAAACCACTACATAGCGGAGGTTGAGAAAAGGGCTCCTACAAATCAAATACGTGAGAAATGGCGCTCTGTATTTCTCAGGTTGGGGGCAAATGTGATTCAGAGGAAATGTGATTGGAAAACCAACCCTCGAGAACTCATGGAGGAATGCTCAAGGAGAAAGCTCACGCCTCGTGCTTTAACATAGAGAAACGGGATGAGGACCATGACACGGGCACGCTGTAGGCAGAGAATCATCCTTAGGAAGCAATGAAGGAAAGATTCATAGTAACCTCGGTGCATATCATTAAGAAAGATGCAGAAGCAGGACATGTGGAGCGTGAATTCAAAATGCCCACCCAACATGAACCTCCTTAGAGGAAGTAGGAGCTTCGAAACTTAGTATATGGGCATGAGTTGACCATATCGGGAATACTCCGCGCTGACAAGGGATTGTCTAGATGAATTCCTCGGGAAAAACCGGGGCGACCGATATACAAATACATCCGTGAAGCGAGGCGTTGTAGAATATTGTCGCCTCGTGGAGAAGCGCTGAGAATGAAGATCAACAACTCTAAGGGGTGAAGCTTCAGCAACAGAGGCATACGGGCAGTACCTTTCTAACCCGCCCAAGCAAATAAAGGTCCTAAATCCTTGAAACTAATGAAGGCCAAATTCATGTCCACCATGCATGTGGAATGAAGAGGAGAGAGCCAGGACGTTTGATATGCGAACCGGGACAGAGTCACCGTGCTGTGATTGTTCTCTAGAAAATTCTGAAACTAGAGATCAGCCAACATATCTATAAAACAATGATGCAGGATTATGCTATCTGGGGCAAACCAAACATTCACATGATCATCAAAATAATCAAAGTTTTGATTTTTATGATGAATTAAAGTGAAGATCAACAAGAAGCATGTGCAACATCATCAAGATACACAATCAAGCAATTAAAGTATGGGAAAAGTATAAAGTTACTAATTTTATTTATGAAACTTAAGATTCTTCAATAAGTAGTAAACTTTAATAGAAATCCTCAACTTTAATCTTACAAAAAAGCATGAAGATATGTTAGTATGACTACGTAATCATATAAAAATATTAAAGTGTATCAAGTTATGCAAGAAAAGAAGAAGAAAAAAATATCAGTTCACTTGAGACAGTGACCGAGGCGAAGAAAGATGATGAAATTTGATTTTGTCTTATCTCGTGTAAATACACAAACTGATGAACTTTCAGAGACCTAAAACCGTTGTGGTTTTGTTGGATAAGTAAAACTCATTTAGGAAGAAGGTGGGAAAAACAATCGAACATCTCCTGAGGTGCTTAATTATCAAGAAAATGAATGGGATGGCGAGATTATTTTCCGCAGCAACACATTTATCCCAAATATTTGTCGGTTAACCAATAAGCCCGATATAGAACTTGGAAATGACAAAAAAAAAAATAGAGAGTTTAACTTTAAAAGTAAACTCTAAAATTAAATAATTAATTCTAAAACTAAAATGAAATTGAGGTGATTATTTTAAATATTTAACATGACTTATTCATGTTAAATGCAAATATTAATTAGTTAAATCCACAGTTAGAGATTAATATAAATGGAATAAATCGAGTACTAACATATAATATTTATGCTATTAGTAAAACTCTAGCAAAATAAATTCTCATTAAATATAAATGGATCAAAAGAATTAAATGGGATCTTAACATGTACTAAATTCATGTTAACATTAAATCCCAAACAAATAAATAGGTTTTAACATGTACTAAATTCATGTTAACACTAAATCCTTATGTAATTTAATTCTCTAACGAATGGAGAATTAAATGGGATCCCAACTCGGGTTGGCATTAAATCCCACATAAAATTAAGTTCCTTACCAAGTCAATCTTCGTAATCAAGACTTACTCAAGGATCACACATACAAATCATGTCACAAGAATCCTAAACAAGTCAACAACCTACAAGTCGCTAATATGACCCAGTTGACTGTGATTATGAGCATATGAGTCACGTAATATCCCCTATCAAACAAGTAATCATCCTACAAAATTCCAAAATGACATGGATGGTGACTAAGACCATAGTAGCTCCCAAATGCAACTTGCAATAAGTTCCCAAATATGGTTAATCACAACTCGACCTCCTCGCAGAGGGGAGAAGTGTTAACCGTGACCAAGATGTACTAAAAGTCACATCGTATAACCCAGTGATACAACCCAAGCCATCCAACAACTCAAAATGCAAAGAGACCGACGCCATCCATGTTATAGAGCAACGAGTGCTAAAAATAAAGACCCATGGAAACCAACACGCCAAGTGAAAATGGATATTGTCCGGTTGAACCCTACACTTACCGCTGCATACCAGTTCGAGGGGGTGTCGTAGACATCGAAAAATTTATCAAAAATTATAATTAAATTGATTAAGACGGATTAATCAAATTAATTAAAAGTGGAGCCACTAAAAGATGCCACGTGGCTAATTAGAGTTCCGATCAAACTCTACCCAAATCAAACCCCGACGAACAAGGGTTTCCGGAAACTGGCCCCGGAATTAATGGATGTCAAAAATAAGTGGTTTAAGCATTAATTAACGCTAAAATAGAACTCAGAATAGGGTTGTTCCCGAGAAAAGGCATCAGATTAAATGTTGATTAAAATTATGGCTCGAAAAATCCCTACCTTAGTGATTAAATTCGCCATATGTATAATTCGAAGCCACGTGGCTCAAAATGAAGAATCCAAAAACTACGGGGTTTAAAAATTAAGACTCTAGAAGTTATGTGGCTCAAAATGAAGAATCTAAAAACCACGGGGTTCAAAATCAAGACCTTACATGTGGCTCAAAAATGAAGAATTTAGAAACCACGGGGTTCAAAATCAAGACTCCAGAAGTTATGTGGTTCAAAATCAAGACCCCAAAAGTTAAATGGTTCAAAATCAAGACTACAGAAGTTATGTGGTTCAAAATCAAAGCTCCAAAAGGTTCGGGGTCAATATGAAAATATATTTGACCTCGAAAAAGAACCTGAACCTTCTTTTTTGATAAAAAGGGGCGCCTATTTCTAATACTTGGACACCAAGTAATTCATAAATTATCCGATGGTCCAGATATTACCTCAAAATTCAACGGTTAAGATCATGATTTACCTGAAATCAAACCAGCCAATCAGAAGCAAGCATTTGAAGCCCAGAAGACTATAAATACCCCCCCCCCCATTTGGCCGAAAATTCCATCACATTTTTCATCACATTCACATCCAAAAACCCTTGAGAAAATACGGAGAAAACCCTCTTAGATTTCTAAGTTAAATCTTTTAAGCCGCAAAACACCATGTGGTGGCTGGAAAACACCTCCAGGTGGCCAAAATAGGCGCCTGAATTCAAGGATTATTGCACAAACACAATAATTCTTCAAGTTTGAAACAAAATCTGATGAGAATCAGACGAAAGTTTCCCAAGAACGCTTCGAGTATTCACCAATAAGCTACGTAGCCCCTGATTATTTATAAATCTTGCATGAACACCTGAAAAACCTCAGGTTTGATTAATCAAATCCCAGATATAGGAATGCACAAAGTGTTCAAATTCCTATAGGAGGATTCTAGGCAGAAACACGCCGCTAAAGTTCCACCTTCATACTAATCATCACTCTACAACGCAACAAGTTGCTAAGGCCGTTATAGTAAAAGCTAGAAGTAACGCTACTTCAAAGCTTAAATCAAATCAAAGTGGGGCCAAATCTCACTAAGTCCCATCGTGAGGCCAAATCTCACTAAGTCCCACCTGGGTCATATCCCTTAAGTCCCACTCTACAGCAACACGCTGCTAAGGCCGCTGTAGTACAAGCAAGAAGCAACGCTGCTTCAACACTTGCTTCCTATCACTCCATACAGCTCGAAGCTCGGAGTCCTATCTCAAATCAAGTGTCATATCAAGGCACTAAGTCCCATCAAAGACAAGTGACCTCTCAGTTAGTTCCACCTCACTGTGCCAGAAGTACCTCCCTGGTAATAATCTCAAGTCCCACTATAAAGGCCGTAAGCTTATCCAGCCTACGAAGTCACACCCCGCAGTATTCGTCTAAAGTTCGTTAGTCAAAAGCCAAGTAAGAAAGTCCATCAAGCTCCAAAGTAGACCGGAGATCAAGTCCAAGACCCATGATCAAGTCCATGCAACCAAGAGTCGGAATACGTGTTAAGGCTTTCTCTCGACTGACCATATCCAAGTCGAGGCCACTCATTCCACTAAGACTAGGACATATCCAAATTTCATGTGAGTTCTATTCAAATCAAGTCAAACCACCACGCCATACTGGAAGCTTCTCCTTGTCAAGACCCTAATAAATCAAATCAAATCGCTTTCAAGCCAAGCTCAAATCAAGTCAAGTCACAAGTCGACATCTCACAAATCATCAACAAATGCTTAGGGACTCATATTTGGACAATGATCCTCTTCAATTTGATAAAAACTCAGGTAATTCGAGAAATTTTCCTCACCGTGTGAATTTTTTATTTTGTACCTCTATCAAAAATAATAAAAATTCTTCTTTGCATTATATATATATTATAGAGAAAAGGCATTAAATTCTAACAAAAGAAACATGAATTGAAGAATAAGAAGTGTCGATGCATGTTGGATCACTACGTGTAGAAAATAAAATATATGAGGAGTTATTTTAACGATTATAAGTCGTGCAGAAAAAGAGAATCAAATGATTTTCATCCATGCGAGACCTAACAAGAAAGTTGAAAGTGGTGTTAATGACCTTTTGTTATTTCTAACCTTATTATTACCATCCTATTTGGTGAGAGTTAAATAGAGTGTTTTTTTGTATCCAGATTTTGACACTGGAACATATAAAGATATGTTAGGAGACTTAGCTCTATAAGAAATGTATTTAGGCTATGACAAGTTATTTGCCAACGCATGCAATATACTCCATTGCATTCATAGTTGTTATGAATGAATTAACACCGATGAAATGAAATAGTAATTCGTATGTGCATTCATTGTGCACCTACAGCTAGTTAATTGTATAATAATTAATGATGGGTTTTACCATAATATTGATAATGATATGTTAAATTCATTAATAATATACTATTTCCATTTCAAATTAATTGACTTTCTCACTTTTCGAGACACAACTTTAATCATCAATTACTTGTTATGTAAATTATGAAAAATTACAAAAAATAATATTATGAAAATATTTTAAAAATAAATTCAATGATATCAATTTTATATTTTTCGAATTAGTGAATAAAAAGTAATTTGTGATCAAAGCCTTGACATGCAATTTCAAAACGTCAATTAATTTGAAATGGAGGGAGTATGTAATGTAACATAATGTAATGCAAAGAAGAATTTTTATTATTTATGACAAGGGTACAAAATAAAACCCACTGCAGCTTAAAATTCTCAATGTATGTGTTTTATCAAATCTAAGAGATCGATCATTCAACTATGGATCCCTAAGCATTTAATGACACCTAAGTAGATGTCCGACTGCCACTGAGCTTGGATTTGGGCTTGAGTTGACTTGATTTGAGCTTGAGTACTACTTGGTTTGATTTGATTTCAACTTGATTTGAGTTTGAGCTGAGTTCGAATTTTTCTGATTTGAACTTGATTTGATTTGATTTGGATAAGCTTGAGCTTGACTCGAAATAGCCGACATGATTTCGATGTAAGCCTGGGCGAAATGGATGTATGTCCCTCGATCTTGATGGACTCAGACGCTCTCGACTTGATATGGTCCGAGCTGTGGAGCCCAGCGGTATTCTGGTGTTGGCTGTATGGACTTGATCTTGGGTCTTGGACTTGATCTCCGGTCTACTTCAGACTTCAGCAGACTTCATCGCAAACGCTGGGTGGGACTTGTTGACACCACAAGTGGGACTTCAGATCGATAACCCATGCCTCTTCAAGTGGGACTTTGGGATTTGGTGCTTCACCTTTTGTGGTGGGGTTGTGTGGCTTGAGAGGCCTTTTGTTTTTAGTGCCTTGATATGACACTTGATTTGAGATAGGACTCCGAGCTTCGAGCTGTATGGAGTGATAGCCAGTGTTAGGCAGCGTTGCTTGCTTTCTTGTGCTATAGCGGCCTTAGCGACTTGTTCTTTGTAAGAATTAGGACTTAGTGAGATTTGGTCTCGCTTGTTTTAAACTTTGAGATTCACGTAAACGCAAACTGAGGCCTTAGCATTTTTGTTGTTTTTGTAGGTGATGATTAGTATGAAGGTGGAGCGTTCCAACCTTGGTGATGATGATGATCAATTAGATAGGTGCCTTAGCGGCGTGTTTCACGGCTAGAATCGGCTATAGGGATGAGCCATTTCGGTTTATTCACATGTCACGGGATTTGATGAATCGAAACTTGAAATTTATCAGTGTTCATCCAGAGTATTTGAGTAGCCGGGGGCTCGTGGCCAATCACGAATATTAGGAGTTTCTTGAGAACCTTACATGATTCTCATCAGTTTGCTTCAAACTTGAAGGATTAATGTTTTGTGCAATAATCCATAATTCGAGCTTTATTATGGCCACTGGAGGTGTTTCCCGGCCACCACGTGGTGTTTTCTTTGGCGGTCTTCAAGATTTAACTTGAAATTTTAGAGAGTTCTGTTTTCTCGGGGATTTTGTGTGTATTTTTGAAATTCTTGATTGAATTGGAGATGAATATTAATGCGCCCAAATGGGGTATTTATAGGTCTATGGGCCGCAGATGCTTGCTTCGATTGGCGGTTTGATTCAAGTGGATCACGATCTTGGCGGGTGAATTTTGAAAGCGAAGATACGAACCGTCCGGATAATTTAAGGATACTTGATGACCAAGTAACCCGTTTGGGCTCATATTTTGAGATGAAGGAAGGTTAGTTCTTTTTGTAGATCAAATATTTTCATATTGACCCCGGATGACACACTGGGCGCTGATTTTACTGCCAAATGCGACTTTTGGAGTCGCGATTTTGAACTACATAACTTATGAAGTCTTGATTTTGAACATAGGCTTCGTGGAGCCATTCATTTTTTAAATACGTGGTTTATAGATTCTTCGTTTTAGTACGTGGCGCCGGAGCGTCCGTTTGGAAGACTTTTAATTAATAAAATTAGGGTTTTCGAACCCAATTTTATCGACGATATCTGAGACTATTTTCTCGGGAACCACACATTTAGAGTTCGAACTTAGGGTTAATTAATGCGAAAACCCTTATTGTTGAATTCGATTAACTCGGGGGCTTGATTTGCAGGGAACCTCGCTTAAATGCGAGGGTTTGATTCGGTTAGGGTTTAATCGAGAACCCTATTCGACCGCGTGTGGCGTGCAGTGGTTAGGCCCTTAATTAGCTTGATTAATTCGTCTTAATTAATTTAATTATTTTTTGATAAATTTTCGATGTCTGGTGCCCGGCTTGAACACAGGTACATATGGAGTAGGTGTCGAGGACAATATCGACACGTGTTGGTTTTTATGGGTACCGTTTCGACACTTGTTGCTTCTTTTATCGATGACATCACGGTCTCTTTGCTTGAAACATTAGATGAGTAGTACACCTCGGTCTGTTTAACAACTTTCTCCCTGCAGGGGGTCCGGTTTGTGATTAACCGTGTTCGGACTTACTAGGTTTGCATTTAAGGCTTACGCGGTGCTTAGTCATAAATCCGTGTAATTTGGGGACTTGAAGGATGATGTGATCACAATCCACAGTCAATCACAGTGTTTGAAGGACTTGTAGGATAGTTGAGGTTGTTTTGGATTTGTTGTGACATGATTTGTATGTCCGCGATCCTTAAATTAGTGTTAGATCACGAGGATTGACTTGATAAAGACTTAATTTGTGTGGGATTTAATGCCCGACACGTGTTGGGATCCATAGTCGACTTCGCCAAAGAATTAAAATTATTTGTATTTTGTGTTAACATGAATTTAATTACATGTTAAAATCAAATTAATTCTGATCCGTATAGGATTTGATAAGAATTTATTTATTTGGAATTTGATGTTAACATGAATTTAGTACATGTTGGAATACCGTTTAATTCTCGATCCCGTAGGATTTAATGAGAATTTATTTGGTTGGGATTTAATGTTAACATGAATTTAGTACATGTTAAGATCGTTTTAATTCTTGATCCACAGAGGATTTAATGAGAATTAATTTCACGAGCATTACTATTAACTATATCGTCATATATTAGTACTACTAGATTTATTGCATTTATATTAATCTGAATCCTCGTGGATTTAATGGGATTAATATTTACAATTTTAACATGAGTTTGAGTCATGTTAAATATTTAAAATAATTAATATTAATCCTCGTGGGTTTCAAAATTAATTATTTCAATTTTAGAGTTTAATTTAAGGTTAAACTCTATTTTCCCGCAATTTTCCGGCTCGATATCGGTTTATTTGGTTAACCGATAAATACTTGGGATAAATTTTCACGTCAAAATTTTTGGCCATCCCATCTATTTATTTGAGGATTTTCGAACCATACTTGTGGTGAAGGTGCTCGTTGTCTCGAAACATCCACAGAACCAAGCATCGGGCTTTTAGGTCTTCGGGTCCACTAGGCTTTGTCTATTTAACATTAAGATGAGACACAAAAATCAAATTTTCATCATCTTCCTTCTCCCTAGGCCGCGCGACTTCAAGGTGATTCGGGGCTATATTTTTTTGAATTTTCGTCTTCTTTTCTTGCGCAGCAATACATTTTGATGTTTTTATATGATTCACGTCACCATAGTAACATCTTTTTCATGTGTTCTTGCAAGATTAAAAGGCGAGAATTTACATCGAAGTCCTGACTTTTTGAAGAATTCTAGAATTTCACCAATAAAGTTAGTAACTTTCTCATACTTTAATTGTTTGATTGTGTATTTTTTGTTGTGCTTATGATCACCAATTGCTTCCATGCACTAGTTTTGATGATAAAAATCTGATCTTTAACTCTGCTGTATTATAAAAATATAAAAATAATTTTCGCACAAAACCAGATTTTGGTTCGTTAAAAACTGTACTATTTTTACTGTAATGCTCATAACTTCTGCATCGCTTATCTGTTTTGAGATTTCTTTATATATTTGTGAAGCTTATTCGAGGCCAGGTGGGTTTTGATGGGTAGAAACTCTTCCATTACATTCTGGAATCGAGATATAAGTCCTTGAAATTTCGACTTTGAGGGTTTGGACTCGATTAGTACTTTGCAGCTTTGGGGGTGTTTCTCCTAGCTCAGAACTTCGATGGGGGTGATTCAAATTTTCAGGTGCTTGTCTCTGAGTCTAGTTTATGCTTATTTGTTTCTGGAATTTTATGGATAGTTTAAGCTTTTTTTTTTTCTAATGAACGACTGCATGCTGATTTTGCCCAATTGTTTGCTTTTCTTGGCTTTCTTTTTATTTGGCTTTGGCACTCTTGTGCCCCTTGCATTCATGTAGTGTAGGGTTGGAACTTGCATGTAGAATGGACTTTAGGAACGTCCCCTTCCCCTCTGCCTGCTGCTTACTTTCTTTATTTCTACTTGTTTTGTTAGTTGAGCTTGTGACTTAGGATGTTGAGCCCGTGCTCTTTATCATCCGTTCTTGATGTGCTTTGCTGGCCACTGGTCATAGCTTATGTAGGTAGGTAATAGATATATCCCTATGCCCCGCTACCTTTGGTCTGAGCAACCATGAGTTTTAGTGGTATTGAGTGAGTACGAGAACGTTCTCTTGACCACTTGCTCTTGGAATTGCTCTATTTTAGTTTTTCAGTCCCTGTCTCAGCTGACTCCTTTGTTTGAGGGACGTTAGTAAGCAAGGGAATGTTCCCTACTTGCTTTCCAACCTTCTTCTTTGGTGTTTGCTTTGACTCTCAGCCTTTTCTTGATTTGATCTGATAGTGCGAGTAACTCATGAGTTGGGGATGGTCGCTCTCCACAGCTCGTTACTGTCGTGATGCGTGCTTCCTCGTGAAGGAGGGATAAGCGTCCTTTAGACTTCACGTGGTCTTTGGTTACATATCTTTCTTTGAAGTATGGGATGTATCACATTGCGCTGCACTCCTTATGGCTTGATTTATCTTGACTTGCTCGTGCTGTATCTTACTCACAGTGCTAAATCGCTTTTTAGTTTCTTGTTGTTGTGTGCCTTTTGTTTTAGAGGTCATGGCTGGATTCACCGTAAGCTCCATTGTGTGAGATCTCTCATGATTGCATGAATGCTGGGTAGCTCTCTGTTGTTCTTTGAGGAACAACACTTTGGTAGGGTAAGGGGTGCTCAAGTAGCTAATATGGGCGAGAGCTAACTGCAACCACATGCTTTGCCCACTTCAGGCTCGTTCTTATGAAGGAGGCCCTCGAGGACATCATTTCATTGGTAGACTTGTTGGCTGATTCGCATGAGCAGCTTCATCAGAGTCACCTCCGTCACCTAGGTGATCTCCTTACCATCCTTACTCGGACCACCGACTACATGTGCGGGATCAAGCGGGCTAGAATCCTTTGAGTATGGCTGCCGAGTGGCGTCTGACGTGGTCTTATAAGGATACAGTCTTCTTATGATGGTGCATTGTTTAACGTGCCGCCACTTCAAGGGCTCTATAGTCTATGCTTTGTAGTTGCGTCAAAGATGCATGGCTACTAAGATTAAGCCATTTGAGAGAAAAGCCAAACATTCAGGCGAGCCATTAAGGATTCGGTGGAAAATGGAGTCTGCATTGTCTCGTGAGCTAGAATATCTAGAGAGGCTTCTTCCTATTCTGGACTATCATGTACTCTAGCTCTTTTAGGCATTGACTTCTACTTTTATTTGCTTTTGTGCTTTTGTCAACACATGTATGGATCTCTTTTGAATTCGGATAATGCGTATTTACTTTGCTTCATTCTTTGCTTGTCTTCATATTGTAGCTCTTATGAACCAAAGGGAATTTGATAAGTTATGACTGAACTCAAGACTTCCCGAATTGCCCTCGTACCCAGCGAGATGGGTACAGGGATCCAAGTCAAACGTAGTTGATTTGGGTGGATAGTTTTACTTCTTATCTCTGAAGGTGTTAGGTATTTTAATAACTCTTTATCCGTGAGATGTTAGGCATTTATTCTCGCAAGAATTTGTTAGGCGTTTTATGCTCTCACCAAGGAGCTGTTAGGCATTTTATGCTCTCACCAAGGAGTTGTTAGGCGTTTTATGCTCTCACCAAGGAGCTGTATATTTCATATTTTCAAAGGTAATATCGCTTCAGGTAGCGACCATTTATGGGTCTACACCTTCCTCGCCATTGTCATTAGGTATGCCTCGCTAGGATAGAGACTACAATATAATGTATGGATAGTCCATTTAGGCATGACATGGCATTTTTGTTGCGTGTGTCGTCCCATTATCGGAATGAGCACCATATCACCCGCTTGATATGATCGTATTTTGACTTTCTTGTCGTAGGCTTTAGAGATTCTTGATTGATAGCATTCCAACCTTTGTTGGGCGATGAGCCTTTGTTCAGTCTAGCGAGTCTAATTCTTGTAGCCTTAGGCGCATATTGTCTTCACGAGCGAGCCCTTCATTTACTGCTACTCTGAGTGAGGGGATTTGTACCTCAATGATAAGAGCGACCTGATCCATAAACCGAGGCGTCTGGCGTTGCTTGGGTTGCGGTTCTGAACGTAGTTCGGTATGCGAGGCACCTCCATTGGCCAATCCTTTTGTGACTTCTTAAATTCGTTTTCTTCATGAGATTGCACAATGTCTTGTTGAAGGCTTCCGTTAGCCCGTTGGCTTGTGGGTAATACATGGTGGAATGATACTTCCTTATCTTGAATTTGTTACATAGGTACGCTATCGTCCTATTATTATCGAAGGCACACGTTATACTGTAATGATAGAGATTTTGCAACCCGTGTCGATAGATGATGATGGATTTTATGATCTTCCACCTCCTCTTGCTTCACTCATTGTGGTTTGCTTATTTCCCGTTTGTGAATGTCTATGACTAGGATATCGTATAGTATACTGAACCGTGCATAGGTCCTACCATATCAAGTCCCCGTCGCCCGAATGGCCACTTGTAGTTGGGTGCAATGGTTCTGGGGGTTGATGGATGAAATTGGCGTGGTACTAGCGGAGAGGCATGCTCGTGCGTACTCAGCGGTCTTGTCTCGTTGTGATAATATCCCGTTCTCTTGTATTGAAAGTGCAACTTAGATCCAAGGCGGGTGTGCCCCACATACTCCAGCGTAGCTACGCTATGGCTTGGCTTGATTAGCCGATGAACATCGTAGTAGCATCTCCCAAGAGATGCTTCTAAACAAAGTACCATGATAATACAAGAAGCGAGGGGACCTCGCCACGATGTCGGCTTTGTTGAAGTCATCCGGTAGCCCTCCATGTTAGAAGTAGTCAATGAATGGCTGTCTCCATTCGCTTGAGAGAGAGCCATCGGCTGCTGTAGTACGACAAGATTCTTCTGTACGTTTCTTATTCTTGCGGCTCGAAGAGCGGTGGCGCTACCAACTTTTTTTTTTTTTTTCACATGCAGATACTCATGGCACCACTGAATGGGCTATAGGAAAGAGCAGTCATAAGCGTCGGCTGGCATTCATCTTTCTAGGAACATGTGTGATGGATACTCTATCTATGGATCGTAGCAATCTGCTAGCGTATCCATGATAGGGGATCAATTCAGGCTTTCTAACCTCATACTCTCCCGTCATTTGGTTGATGATCAATTGTGAATCTCCATTGCCGAGTTGAGGTATCTACAATTCAATAGCTACACACAATCTAAGATGAGTGCTTAAAATGTTCATTGTGTTTGAACATCTTTGGCTTAGTGTGTGAATGAATAGGCGTATATCTTTTCACACCTTCTGGTCTTGCACCATCAAAATACATTTTCAGGAGAGGTCTTATATCCATGTTCATGACATGTCTTCATCGGGAGGTCATCACATAACTCCTATTCAGGCGGTAAGGATGATAAACTAGTATTTTCCCACTACGGCCTATTGTGGTCGTAGATAATTTCAAACTCTTTGTAATTGCGAAGTACCACCCTGGCTAACTCGTCGACAACATGAGTTTGAGCATCCACAAGTGAAGTTGGTTGTTTTGGATATCCAAGTGAACCGTGTGCCTTGATAATGCTTGACTTTTGAATAGCGATATCGAGGGCTAGCGTAGCTTCTCGTGGAAATTGTGTTCAAGCGATTGAGGAGTCATTTGGCCGGTTGAGGTAATAGAAGCGTTCTCTTTGCCTTCTTACGTTTTCTTGTGCTAGTAATGCCCCGACTACTCATGTCTTTGCCATAGAGTATAAGTAGTTTTCATAATATGGCGAAGCTGGAGGAGTTCTCGGATACTCCTTGACTTTCTGGAATGCTATAGAACATTCTTCATCCCATTGGAAGGGAATGCCCTTCTTCATTAACTTGCTGAAAGGCTGACACTTTCCTACCAGGTTCGAGATGAAGCGGCGCAAGTATGCCAATTTTCCTTGCAGGCTCTTGAGCTCATGTAGGATTCTGCAGTCCGGAGTAGAGGCGTGTCAATCTTTACTGCCTTTCAATCTGATCCGTGCCTCGAACCACGAAACCCGAAATTTTCTTGAAGCACATTTGACGGGTTCATCTTTAACGGGTTCATCTCATTGGATGGTCCTTTGTTGCGTGATTTTACTGCGGTCGTGCGACATAGCATTCGTTTTTATTGCAACATATGGTGAACACCTTTGCATGGCCCTTTGGTACATGTAGCACGGCGTTCTTGCTATCCAATGGGCTGACTTCCTTCAAGCTAACCCGTTAAGTATAAAATATTTTTAATATGATTTTAGTTGCCCGGTTGAGTGTTTTGCGGTTAAAGTTAAAATTTGAAATCGAATAATGATAATATGGGTTGGACGATAATATATTTTGAGGATAGAAATTTAATTTGGCATGTGTTCGAATTATGTTGTTAAACCGAGAAGAGAAGCGAAATTTGCGAACCAAACGAGACCTAACCTCCACTTAAAGTTCAGCACCACCGATAAGTCCATACTTATCCTCGTTTCGTCAAACGTCAAAAATCTATCATCTTAACTTCCCTCCATAGGGCCGAACTTACCCCCTCCCATTTCCCACAGGAATTTTTTCATTTTAATAGCGATCTTGTGGAATTGGTTGTAATCTGGACTTACGTCGTTCATGAAAGGTATGAGTTTTAATCTTGAATCTCACCGTTTTAGTATAGTTGACTATTTGATGGTTTGACTTTTATGTGAACTTTTAGATCTTGACTTTATTATGTGATAGAAATGTTATCTAAGTGTAGTTTATGGGATTTAAGGTGACTTTGAGTGATTATTTAGGGCTAAAAGTGGTGTATGTTGAGGTTGACTTTGTTGACTTTTCTTAAATTAACTTTCAAATTATTAGGAGATTAGAGGACTTTAATATAGTTATTTGGCAATAGAATTGTGGATTTGGATATGGATAGGTAGAGATTGGAGTTGAGAAAGTTTGGGGAAAGTTCGTATAGTATTTAGTGTTTGAATTGGAGGTTGTATTTAATGGTTTAATTAGTTGGCAATTGATTGTTGGATTGATTAGAATGTGATTAAAGTGTTATTGTTGGGGTAATAAGGTGATGACCGAATATTGGGATTTTATGAAGTTGGCCAGTTAAAGATGTGGATTACGTTGGAATTTTAGAAGTGTATGCTAATCTTTGGGGATAGGTTGATTGTTAAGTGTTGTAAGAGATTTAGTTGTGAGGCGTGGTCTGTTGACACTTTCGGGGTTTATATAGATGTCAGAGGTTATTCTATGGAATGTGTTATAATGTATAATTTCTTTTGAACTAGGAGTTAGTCTGGACTATGAGGCTGCCTAGAGTTATCGTCTTGCTTTTGGGCTCGGTAATACAAATCTCACGATGGGAACCCTTCATATATATTATGTTATATATTTTGCATGTGTTGTCATGGGATTATTTTGACATGTGTATTGTGTGATTATGATTCATATTATGAAATAATTGAGATTATGATTGATATCATGTGATAATTGTGTTTATGATTAAATGCTCATGAGATAATTGGGATTATGATTAAATATCGTGAGATAGGGGTGATTATGATTTATATTATGAGATAGTTGTGAATATGATTCGTATTATGAGATTGGCTGGATTTATACAGCGTGTCTTTGTCAATATTACTATTGTTAGCGTGTGGGCGTTTTTAACGTGTGTGGAATGCACATTGTGAGGTGTTTTTGATTGCTTTGTTGTTATTTCTTGGGCCGGTGATCCCGACGGGTTTGGTGTGGTATGCATATTGTGTGGGTAGCCCCGTGGATTCGGAGGTTTGGTGTGATATCGTATACGAGGGGTGTAGCCTCGGTTTGGAGGATGGAGGTGGAGGACTCCGTCGATTGGAGGTCATTCTCATATGTGCATTATTTGGAGGTGGATTCACCATGTGTATTATTTGTGGAGGTGGATTCCTCCCATTTGGTTTACTTTTTGTGGAGGTGGATTCCTCATCATTGACTTTGATGACTTTGTGTGTGTTGGTGTTTTCATAAGCGAATATGCATTGTTGATGGTCATGAGAAGCTCCTAAGTATAGTATTATGTGATATCGTATGAGGGAACTCTGTGTGATTTGTGGTCGATTATTCATTAGCAATTAAAGTTCAATGTATATACATATGTTATATAAGCATGATTATATGTGAATTGGAGTAAAGTCATGGTATTTGTATTAAATAAACTTAATAAATGACTCCACTTTCTCTATGGACGGGCGTTTTATGCCTAGGTAGAGCGTCGTTGAGGTGGATGAGGATCTGTATAGCAGAGCTGCGTGAAGATCATAGGTGAGGCGGTGGTGGGCGTGAGAGTCCTCGTCGATCGTTCCCACTGGCATGGGCTTGTATATATTTCTAGACTTGTGTGTTGTATTTTATTGAGGGGTCTGGTTGTCATACTTTCCTATGTTGTATTTTGGATTTCTTGTATATCCTTGGGTTGTATTATTCAGGTGGATTTGTATTCTGTTGTCTGTTGTTTTGTTGGATGTGTTGTTGGAACACCACGATGGAATAGAGAGTTTTGTTTTGATAATGTCAGCAGGTCATATTTGTTATAGTATCCATCGATTGGTGACTCTGGTGTACAGGTTGTTAATGACCTTAACCTCAGGGCGGCCGACTTGGGGTGGGTCGTTGGTCTGATATCGAGCCAGGGTTCATGGTCTTTTATGATGTCTTTGTGTGGTTATGTGCCTAGGTTGATAGTTGTTAGAGTTGTCGATATTAGGTTTCCTTTTCGGGGTCTTTCCTTTCTTTTGTTATTTCATAGGCTATTTGGGGATGATGCCACGTAGGTCGTTAGGTTGGGTGTTGCCCGGAGGTGCGTGAGGGGTGCATCGAGGGAGCTGCGGCCAGTCTTAGAGGTGGTAGAGGTGCCGAGTCGCGAGGAAAATGTGAATATCATTGTAGGCGGTGATGAGCCTAGTGTCGGGCCACATGATTGGGTGATGAAATGTTGGTGGAGATCGGACGTAGTGCACAATGAGTGGAAAAGAAAGTGGAGTTAAGGCAATTGTTGTAGCTTCTTGAGCGGGACCTGTCGAAGTTTTTCGAGCTGATTCTCCTATTCAGGCATTAGAGTTCATTCGAGACTTGGAGAGTATATTTGAGCCTATGGGAGTTACTGGGGAGTTGAGGACCATATTCGCAGCTTACAGATTACATGGTGGAGCTCGAGATTGGTGGGAGAATGTACACCGATCTTTGATTGCGGCTGGGCGGACACCGGTGTTGTGGGATCAGTTCGTGGAATTATTTCGAGGGAGCTTTTGTCTTAAGGTGCATATGTAAATTGCAGAGAGGAGTGATCAGCTTAAGCAAGGGGCAGAAATATAAATGACTACGAAAGATTGATGATCTACGCCGTACTCGGAGGTGAATGCTGCGAGGGAAAGGATCGAGAGGTTGAGAGGCGGAATGGCTGAAGAATCGTGCCGAGGTTGTCGCACTCAAGAAATTATACAACATCCTGGAACTAGTGAATGATGCCTTACATGTAAGATAGATTTGGCTGAGTGTCCGGTTGGTGGGGAGAAAGAGGAAGATATAGCTGACTCGAGGATGGATGGCGGTCGAGTTACGGGTTTGAGGGCGTCCATCACGGCGGCCGTTACAACGAAGTGATTCGGTGCCCCTGCTACTGAATTTACCGATTCGGCGCTCTTTTTGTTTCTATGGCCGAGGTCCTTTAATGAGTCGGGGGATCTCAAGAGGTTATCGAGTAGAGTAGCAATGGATGTTTCCGTTGTAGTAAACCCGGGTCACGCAGGCTGCGGAATGCCGAAGACGAGGGGGTTGTGATGCGTTATGGATGTCGCCGGAAAGGCACATTGTTGTTGATTGTCCTAGGCGAGTGTTGAGTGGGAGTGCTAGCACGTTTACTCTGTCTTGTTGTCGGAGGAGGCTATCAAAGGAAGTCGTGGAGTCGATTCAATGGTAGAGAAAGCGGGCGTGGAGTTGGTAATAATCGGGGGTAGTAATATTCTTTGGGACTAGTCGAGTGGAAAGTCTTGGAACTAGTCATTGGGCGGATGTTTGCGGTTACCGAGAGGCTGAGATTCAATGGTAGTAGCAATTACTTTAAATTTATGTGGGTTGGAAGCAAAAAGCCTTGTTTTGATTACGGAGCTACTCATTCCTTCATATCTCGGAAATTTTCCCCGGCGTATTCCTAAACTCAAGAAATTAACTTTGCTATACCATACAATTCTAACTCCGGGTGGAAGTCTTTTAAGATTGATAGAAGTACTTAGAAATTGTCCATGTGAAAATCAATGTTTGGAGATAGATTTACTACCTTTTGAGATGAATGATTTTGATCTTATTTTGGGAATGGATTGGTTGAGGAGACATCATGCGGTGATAGATTGTCATCTTAAGAAGATTGAAATATCTAGTCTGGTAAATCCTAAGATCTTAACTACTGGGTGATAGAAAAAATTCTTTCCTCTTGTCACCGTTTACGCTTTGAGTTGCCCATAAGATGTTGAGAAGTGGATGTGTTGGTTATCTTGCCCATGTTGTCGACATAAGTATGGAAGATCGAGGCGAGAGAGGTGCGTATGGAGTGCGGGAGTATGTTGATGTGTTTCTGAGGGTTTCCGGAGCACCTCACAATGCGAGAGGTGGAGTTTTCCATAGAATTAATTCACAGTACTACTCGATTTTTTATGGCACACGTCTGGAATGGCTCTATTTGGCTAAAGGAGTTGAAAAGCGTAATTGCGAAATTGTTGAATCAGGGATTCATTGACCAAATGGTTACCTTAGGGTGTTCGGTGTTATTTGTCAAGAAGAAGGATGGATCTTTGAGGTTGTGTATCGATTATAGGCAGCCGAACAAAGTAACTAATTAGAATCGATATCATTTGCCTAAATTGATGATGCATTTGACCGATTGAAGTATTTTCTAAGATTGACTTGAGGTCGTGCCGTCGGTTGAGGATTGGGGAGGATGATGTACCGAAGTCGGCATTTAGAACAAGATATGGGCACTCTGAGTTTTAGTCACGCCGTTTTGGGTTGTGAATGCCTTGCGGCGTTTATGGACCTTATGAATCGGGTGTTCGCTGCTTACTTGGATAGAATTTGTGGTGGTGTTCATTGGCGACATTCGATATATTACGGTAGTGAGGGAGGGAATGGAGAACACTTGAGAATTGTCTTTGCGGAGACTTTGAGGAAAAATGGGTGTATGCTAAATTTTGCAAGTGTGAATTACGGTTTGGAAAAAGTGCGGTTTAAGTCGTGTGATTTGAGGAGAGGGTATAAGTGTTGATTCCAAAATTTGGTTGTGATGAATTGGGAGCGACCCCGAGTATTCTTGAAATCTGAAGTTTTACGGGTCTAGCGGGGATACTATCGAATTTATCTGAGGACTTTTCAATTATTGCAGCACCAGCGGCGGGTTGACCCGGAAAGGGAGTTCCGTTTGTTTGGGCGAGGATTGTGAGCGGTCTTTGATGAGTTGAAGAAATTGACTACGGCGCGGTATTGACTCTTCGTTAGGGCCAGGGATGGCTATGTCATGTATGAAGTGATAAATTTTATCGGGGGTTGGGATGTGCTAATGCAACATGGTAAGGTGGTAGCTTGTAAATCGCGGCCAGTTAATCATGAGAAAAATTACCCGGCCTTACGATTTGGAACTAGTTGCAATTGTGTTTTGCATAAGATTTAGGCATTATTGGTATGGTGTGACTTTAAAATTTTTGCGATCACAAAGTTTGAAATACCTCCAGCGAAGAGATTTGAATCCCCGAGGCAGCGAAGATGGTAAGTATAAATCTGGAAGAGAAGCGAATGTAGTGAGGCGATGCATTGAGTCGTAGAGGGAAAAGTTAAAGACCATTGAATGAAATAAACAACGAATTGTTAATTTAGGAGTGGGAGTTGATGGCGGTTTGTTGGGCGCAAATAAAGAGTTAGGCCACGGTTAACGGTCGAATACTCGAGGGGCAACAAAAGATGAGAAGTTGCAAAAGATAGTGGGGGAAGTGGCGAGCCGAATCGGACTTTGGTGAGAGATGATGGAGCCCTTACAATGCATGGTAGATTATTAAAATTGCCTTACTCTCGAGAGTTGAAAAAGAGATTTTGGGCCGAAGCTGTAATGCTACATAATATGCATCATGGTGGTACAAAGATGTATAGAGACTTAAAAGCTGATGTATTGTTATTGACATGAAGAGGAAATTCTTTGAATTTGTATCAAAATGTCGGCTTGTCAACAATTGAAGATAGAACACCTGACATCAGCGGAGGTGTGCAACCCGCTACTATTCGAGTGGACTTGGGAGCATATTGATGGATTTTGTTTTGGACTCGAGGGCGTTGAGAAGAATGATGGCATTTGGGTTGATAATTAGACGGACTGTCAAAATCAGCTCATTTCTTACCAATTAAATCGACTCACGGTCCTGAGCAGTTGGCGAGGTTGTATGTGGACCAGATTGTGCGATTACATGGAGTGCCGGTATCCATTGTATCAGATCGAGATGCCAGATTCACCTCCAGATTTTGGAAAGGATTTCAAGCGATGGGGAGACGAAGGTCAATTTGGGAGACATCATTTCATCCTGATCGAGATGGGCGGTCGGAGGAACAATTCAAACATTGGAGATATATTGCGGAGCTGTATGTTGAATTTTCCGGAAGTGAGATGACAGTGCCTAAAATGGAGTTTGCATATAATAATGGCTTCTGTAGTATTAGGATGACACCATTTGGTTGTGCGGTAGGACTCCGGTTTTGGGTAAGTAGGAGATAGAAAGTGTGCAGATTCGAGAGTTGGTGGAAAGGTCGGTGAGAGAATAAAATTGATACATGACACACGAAAGTAAGTATGAATAGACAAAAGATATATCTGGATCGTCGCCGTGTGGTTAATGTTTGAAATTGGTGATAAAGTATTCTTGAGAATATTCAGGTGGAAGGCATATTGAGATTCGGGAGAGAGAGAGAAAGGAAGTTGGAGTCCCGATACGTCGGTCCATATATGAATTTTGGGGAGAGTTAGTCGGTGGCCTATCGTTTAGCGTGCCTCGAGGTGGATAGAATTGGATAGAAAGGTGTTGCGAAATAAAGTTGTGGCTTTAGTGAAGGTGTGAGTGGCGAAATCAGCGAGGTGGAGAGGAAGCTAGAGTGAGGCAGAGGAGGATGTCAGAAGTCAATATCCACATCTTTTCGACATAGAAGGTTAGTTCTTAAACTTTGTGCTATAATATGTGTAATATGTGAATTTCTATAAGGATGAGTAAGTGAGATGGGAATGGGACGAGTAGGTGATGAGTAAATTTCGAGGACGAAATTTTTATTAGGTGGGGAGACTGAAATAACCCGTTCCGTACTCATGATATTTTAATGATTTTAGTTGCCCGGTTAGTGTTTTACGGTTAAAGTTAAAATTTGAAATGTCAGTGTGATAATATGGGTTGGGCGATAATATATTTTGAGGATAGAAATTTAATTTGGCATGTGTTCGAATTATGTTGTTAAGCGAAGAGGCAATTTGCAGACAAGCGAGACCTAACCTCCTCTTAAAGTTCCACTTCCACCACCCCTTCAAGTCAATACTACTTATCCTCATTTCATCCAAAACATAAAAAATCTATCTTCTTTCCCTCCGTAGGGCGAGCTTACCTCCCGTTTCCAATTGGAATTTTGTTTATTTTCTTGTCAAATCTTGTGGAATCTAGTTTCATAATACGGTTTCTCATCTCGTTCATCGAGAGGTATGAGTTCAATGCTAATCTCTCTCCTCATTTTAGGCTATAGTTGACTATTTGATGGTTTGACTTTTATGTTGACTTTTAGATCTTGACTTTATTATGTGATAGAAATGTTATCTAAGTGTAGTTTATGGGATTTAAGGTGACTTTGAGTGATTATTAGGGCTAAAGTGGTGTATGTTGAGGAGGTTTGACTTTGTTATTTTCTTAAATTAACTTTAAATTGTAGTAGGAGATTAGAGGACTTTAATATAGTTATTTTGGCAATAGAATTATTAGTTGGATATGGATAGGTAGAGATTAGGTTGAGAGAAAGTTTGGGTAAAAGTTCTTATAGTACTTTAGTGTTTGAATTAGAGATTGTATTTAATGGTTTAATTAGTTGGCAATTGATTGTTGGATTGATTAGAATGTGATTAAAGTGTTATTGTTGGGGTAATAAGGTGATGACCGAATATTGGGATTTTATCAAGTTGGCAATTAGAATGTAGTTACGTTGGAATTTTAGAAGTGTATACTAATCTTGGGGATAGGATGATTGCTAAGTGTTGTAAATTTGAATTGTGAGGCAGTGCAGGCCTTTCAGGGGTTTATATGAATGTCAAGAGGTTATTCTACGGAATGTGTATTTATAATGTATAATTTCTTTGAATAGGAGTTAGTCTGGACCTAGCGCGAGGCCTGCCTAGAGTTATAAATTACGCTTTTGGGCTCGAGGTGAATACAAATCTCCCATAGAGGAACCATACATATATAATATGTTATATTTTTTGCATATGCTATCATAGCGTTCTTTTGGCGTGGTATTAATGATTATGATTCATATTATGAAATAGTGAGATTATGATTGATATCATTATGATAATTGTGTTTATGATTCATATCATGAGATAGTGGGATTATGATTCATATCATGAGATAGGTGATTATGATTTATATTATGAGATAGTTGTGAATATGATTCATGTTATGAGATTGTGGTTATACGGCGTGTCTTTGTGTCTTGTCTTTGCGTGTGGGCATTTCTTTGTGAAGGTGTATTTTGATTGCTTTGTTTGTTATTTAACGGACGGGAGGTTTAATTGTGGTATGCATATTGTGGGTAGCCCCGTGGATTAGGGGTTTGGTGTAATATGCATATCCGAGGAATGTAACCTCGGTGGGAGGATGGAGGTGGAGGCCTCGTCTTATTATTTGAAGTGGATTCACCGTATGTGTATTTGGAGGTGGATTCCTCGTATGTGCATTATTTGGAGGTAGATTCCTCGTATGTGTATTATTTGTGGAGGTGGATTCCTCGTCTGTTTACTATTTGTGGAGGTGGATTCCTCGTCGATGACTTTGTGTGTTGAAGCATTTTTCCTTAAGCGAATATGCATTATTGATGGTCATAAGCTCCTGGCGTATAGTATTATGTGATATAAGTATAGAGAGAACTCTATGTGATTTGTATTAGTTAATTATTATATCTGGTTGAAATGTATATACATATGTTATATATAAGCATGATTATATGATTAGGTAAAGTGCGTAGTATTTGTATTATTTCGACAATGACTCCACTTTTCTCATGGGCGGAGGCGTTTTATAGCGGGTCTAGAAGCGTCGTTAGAGGTGGTGAGGAGCGTATAGCGAGCTGCGTAGAAGATCATGCAAATTGAGGCGGTGGTGGCATAGGAAGTCTACCATCGCTCATTCCCTTTTTGTTGTCGACTTGTATATATTCTACCTTTGTGTGTTGTATTTTATTGATAGATTAGTTGTCATCTTTCTTATGTTGTATTTTAGTTGTTGTATATCCTTAGGTTGTTTTATTTAGGTTGCATTTGTGATACATTTGTTTTGTTATTTTGTTGGATGTGCTGTTGGAACACCCTGTTGATGGAATAGAGTTTTTTATAATGTCGTAGGGTTATATTTGTTATAGTATCCAGTGATTGGTGGCTACAGTGTCTGAGTTGTTAAATGAACTTAACCTCGGGCGGCCGACTTGGGGTGTGTCGTTGCGATAACGATTACACCTGGAAGTCGAGAGAAGGGTTGTGTGCTTTCTTCATCTTCTGTAGTGCCGTTTCTAATACGGTGTATCACGATGATCCCGTCCGTGAATGTTGCCAGGGCGCAAACGGCGATTGAGAAGGCGTCTATCGTTAGCTTCGAGGTATGGGAAGTGGGAATTCAACTTTGGACATGTGATTCAAGTCTCTGAAGTCTCACATACTAAAGTCGCCCGTGCTTCTTTAACTAGTACTATGTTGTGACAGTATTTAGATGCGAAGACTTCCGTATGAAACCAACTTGATCAAACTTGTTTACCTACACTTCTGCTCGAAGGTACCAACTCTGGAAGCGGAAACCTCCGTTGTGTGCACCGCTTCACGGAGTTTTATGCTTCCTTTCCTTTATCCAAGTGGTGGACTGCTATCTTGGGTCTAGTCTGGCATTTCTTTGTATGTCCAAGCAAAGACGTCTTTGAATTCTTTTTGGCTTGATGCCCATGCACAAACACAACTTACGGTTTCGAGTCTTATTTGATGTAAGTTGGTCGTGGTTCATCATCTGTACCGAGGTTGACTTCTTTTAATTCATCCACCGTAATCTTCATGTCCTCTTAGCCACAGTAGTGCGTCTCTGACATCTTAGTAATGATTCTTGGTATTATGTGGAGAGAGGATGTTAGATCGATTACATCCCGTGGGTGGTAAGATCCTCCTCTGATATGATTTATGTACGCTTACGAGGTTGTGCTGGAGGAGGACTTTCTCGAACCTCGTTAAGCCCAAGGAGTACAAATTCTCTTTTTAGTTGGAGTTCTCCGTATAATTGCCCATTAGGGGTTGAAGATGAAGTCACTTGGGATTTACATTTCCTTTTTTAATTCTTTGCTAGGGCTTATCGATGGGTTTCTTGATCGGCAAAAGATGCGAGGATAGTTTGATGCATCTCCCAACCCGCAGTTGAGTTGTTGATAGACCATCTTTTGCGTTTTCCGTCTTAAGGTGTCGTTGACCGTGTGCTTTATTATCGGTGAGTTCGGGTGGTAGTTGTCCGATGGCTTTGTCTTTGATAGGATCATACCACCTTGGTGGGAGAATTAAGTAAAGCTTCGGGCCCATGCTTCCATGCTCTATCTTGGGTCCTTCCTTTGGTGCCACGAAACTTTAATGGGCGTCTTTGCCCTTTTCGGTAGTGAGGGTAGGATCAGACCTTTGAATGCTTGAATTAGATCTTCCTCTGCTTCTTGTAATGTTGAGATAGCTGCTTGAGGTGAGGAAGTCGTCTGGGGTGCCTAAGTCCTCTTTTGTCTTTGGGGTTTGCTCCGTCTCTTGTAGTATTTGGCATCGGCAAAATGGGATTCTTCAATTGTGAATGGATTAAATGCACTTGTTGTTTTCTCCATCCCGTCCTTGTAATACTTCAAGCATTGGTGAAGTGTAGAGAAGTCGGCTTATTCTTGTTGTGGATCCAAGAGTCTTTCTATTAGGATATTATATGGCAGCCTTGGCATATATCCGCGATGGAACGAGGATGTGGTTTCCCAGCTCACATCATGAAGTGTAGGCTTACGCTTTCCAGGGGTTCGGCTCCCTTGGCAGTTAAAGCCTTGAATTATAATGCGGAATTTGCTGTAGAACACATTGAGATGTCTACTTGACCTCAATGTCTAGAGTGGAAGAGTGTTTACGGTGATCTCACATCTACCCGACGATACCTTATCAAACTTTCGTTCCGTGGCGACCGTTCGGTGGTTTATTATAGTACCGTCTCCTTGTGGCGGGGTCTTTGGCGTGACGGCAAAGTACGGAAACTTCATCAGCGAACGCGTCACCCATAGTGTACAGTGGTTGAGTCTTCATCGACTTTAACACATACATGGCATTCTTAAATTGGTCCTTATCGGTAGTAGAGCCCATTACTTCCACAGGATAAAACTTTAGCTGCAAACAACCAGAATTTTGACCTCGTTAAATTTTGGATAGCGGTGGGGTTATGTGGTTTTGGTATCTTCTTCCAGTAATTGTCCCCTTTCTTGCGAGATCCATCACCCGCTCTTTGAAGATGAAGCATTTCTCAATGGGATGCCCTAGTATCCTATGATACTTGCAAAAGTTAGACTCCCTTGATTTGCCTCCTGGGTCTCTTTGACTCACAGAGTTCTATGAGTTTTGATTTAAATTATTTCGTCAAACATTGCGGGATGTAGGAATCGAGAAGGATATTCTTTCTTACGCATCTCTTTGAGTGTGAGGTGAACTTCTTGGATGCGAAGGTGAACCGTTGTTTAGAAGTCACGGTGTCTGTTTTATTTCTTTTGGTTTGGAGCCTACTCTTGACCTCTTGGGATCGTATTTGGTCTTTGAATAAGAGGCTGCGGGGTAGAGGACACGTGTCCTTTATTTGCGGCAACCCGAGCTCCGTATCATGTGCCATGATGCCAATTTTGCCTTTCGAATGTCGGGGAAGTATTCCTTGCATGATAGTCTTTTGAGTATCTTTTCATTTTAGGTTTAAGTTCCTCCACGGTTGATGAAGTCTATAAGCGGCTCTTCTTTTCTTTGTTTAGTAGCGATTAAGCTCCATCATGCTTTAATTGTCTCTTCGTATTGAAGCAGCGGTTGAAAGTCGCCCCCAGTTAAGGCAACCATCATGGAAGCGGGCTCCCAGTTAGTGTGTTGATCCCGAGCGTATTCCACTTTGTGGGCTTGAGCAGACTATTTACCATTTCATCGCCCGGTCGAGTTGTTCTTGAGTCTCAACAAAGTGGGCTACATGTTGTTTAGGGTTTCAGTTCCATCGAAATCTTTGGAACTTAGGCGGTGATAGCCATAGGCATTTGGTAGTCACATATGGGAGGTATAGAGGCTTTATATGGGTATATGAAGATGACTCGATGTTCATGACCTTTAATTGCCCCAAGTATATACTCCTTGAGAACATTTCTTTAAGGAATCATTTCATCTATTTGAAGAATGATGGGAGTGATGAACTGGTGGCGTAAGGATAAGATGGATAGATCCCAGCATCGTTTAAGAGGTTTAGGCGTCTCTTTTCTTTAAAATTTTAGCCAATTGCTCTTGCTCTATATTCTTGATCGACCATCTTTTAGATATCTAGAAGGCGATAGGAGTCAAATGTGGCTGAATCTTTTTCGCGGCAATACTTTTACACCATCCACATTATGTTGGTATACGTTCTTAGGGGAGAGTAATACCGGTCATCATTCTTTGGTGCTAGAAAGTCTGAAGGCGGTGAATGAGCGGACTCGATTGCAAACCCCGTTAGGTATGCGGAGTGTAAAACCCGCAGTTGATTGAGTTCTCGGTGTTCGTCGCGATGTTCTCATCATGTGTTGAGAAGGTTCTACTTTTGGCGTGATCGGCAGGCTAACCGCTTGTAGGCTTGATGCCTTACAGAGCTCCACAACTGTCGTTAGCTAGAGAGGCCGTGAGTCTTTGAAGACATCTCCAGTAGTCCGTGTATTTGATGGGTATCTTGATGTGACCCACTACTCGCATAGTAGCCTTTGATACAAGCGAGAGAGGAGTTGGGATAGTCTCTTGAAAATTTCTCGGTTGTCAGCAATGGCGAAGGGTAGTTGGCAGTCCACCAGGCGTTCCATAGGCGCCAATGCAAAGAAGAATTTTATTATTTTTGATAGGGGTACAAAATAAAAACCAGCTGTGGCGAAAATTCCTCGGTGTATGTTTTTATCCAAATCGAAGGATCATTTGTCGAACTATGGATCCTGGCATTTCTTGACGATTTGTGAGATGTCAGCTTGCTTGACTTGAGCTTGATTTGGGCTTGACTTGGCTTGATTTGAGCTTGAGCTTGACTTGGTTTGATTTGATTTGAACTTGATTTGAGCTTGAGCTTGAGTTTGACTTGATTTGAACTTGATTTGATTTGATTTGGATAGAAGCTTGAGCTTGACTTGAGCTTGAGCTTGATTTGATTTGGATAGAAGCTCTAGAGACGAAGTGGATAAAATGTCGATCTTGATGGACTTAAGGCTGATGCGGACTTGGATATGATCGAGCAGGCCTTAGTAGCGTATTCCGTGTCGGTTGTATGGACTTGATCTTGGGTCTTGGACTTGATCACGGTATACGCCAGGACTTCTTTGGAGGCTACTTGCCAGCAGTTTGCGGCGTGGGACTTCTTTTGGGCCGCGGTGGGGCTTACATGTTGGATAAGCTACAACCTTTAGTGAGACTTTTGGGATTTGGTGATTCACCTTGTTTTGGTGGGTTGTGTGGCTTGAGAAGTGCTTGTTTATAGTGCCCTTGATGTGACACTTGATTTGGG
Organism: Lithospermum erythrorhizon; assembly: GCA_019722365.1. Lineage (NCBI taxonomy): Eukaryota > Viridiplantae > Streptophyta > Magnoliopsida > Boraginales > Boraginaceae > Lithospermum > Lithospermum erythrorhizon. Next base: position 28,602 of record JADFUC010002244.1, on the reverse strand, counting down.
ATAGGACTCCCAGGAGGCATTTGTGTGGAGTGATATGACAAATATTGAAGCGATGTTGCTTGCTAACGTACTATAATGACCTTAAGCGGCTTGTTGATGTAAGTGGGACTTAGTGAGATTTGGCTTTCATTTGATTTAGCTTTGAGATTCACGTCAACTTCTAAGATTAAATCTGACGGCCTTAGCGGTTGTTGTCGTAGAGTGATGATCGAGTATGATGGTGGAATGTTCCCGATCTTGTTGATGATCTTGCGATCAACTAGACGAGGCGCCACGGCGTGTTTCACTATAATCCGATATAGGGAGTGAATGCTCAATTTATTCCTATGGGATTTGATGAATCAAACACACTTAATTTATCGGTGTTCATCCCAAGTTACCTAATAATTAGGGGCTACGTAGGCAATCACGAATATTTAAACGTGCGAGAACTTCGTCGGATTCTCGTGGTTTGCTTCTAACTTGAAGGATTATTGCGTGTCCAATAATTCTTAATTTCGGGCCCTATTATGGCCACAGAGGTGTTTCCGGCCACCGCGTGGTGTTTTGCTAGCGTCTTCCAAAATTTAACTTAGAAATTTCGAGAGAGCGTTCTACGTATTTTCTCGGGGTTTGTATGTATTTTTGGTGAGAGTGCTTGATTGAATTGGATGAATATATCGGGCAAATGGAAGTGTTACTTATAGGATTCTGGGCCTCAGATATAAGCAATTTGTGGGTTTGAGTTGGTGGATCGCGTCTTGACCGTTGAATTTTGTGGCTAGATACGCACCGTCGGATAATTGGAATGTGATCACAAAGTTACCACTTTTTGGGCGCCTATTTTGAGAGATGAAGGAGGTTTGAAATTTTTTTCTTGGTCAAGCATATTTTCATATTATTTGAACCTTTTGGAGCCTTGATTTTCGCACTTGTGACCTGCGGTGGTTGACCACATAACTTGTGGAGTCTTGATTTTTGAGCCATGAAACATAGGTCTTCATTTTAAACCCGTGGTTTATAGATTCCTCATTTTGAGCCACGTGGCCTTGAATGTCCGTTTGGCCGACTTTTAATTAATAAAATTAGGTTTTAGACCTAATTTTATCTGACATTAAAGCGGTATTTTATAGAATCACTATTTAGAGTTGAACTTAGGGTTAATTAGTAAGCAGAAACCCTTATTCTTTGACTTGATTAGCACAAGAGGCTTGATTTACGGGAACCATAGTTAGATGGGGTTTGATTCGGTAGGGTTTGTCGAGAGCACTTTATTCGTACGTGGCATTATTTAGTGGTTCGATCCTTAATTAACTTGATTAATTCGTCTTATTTAATTTAATTATTTTTTGATAAATTTTCGATATCTACCCATACCACTACAATTAAATACCTTTACAATATCAAACCAAGTGAAATAGTTTATCATTAAAAACAAATAGAATAACTCTCGAGATCTTTAAACACTAACTTCAATTTAGTCATCATACAGTCTCCATTTCAGAAATGGGTTTTTGAACAAGTTCTGCTTCAAGAGGTTCTGGGTTTGATGCCTTCTTGCTAGCCCTTATTTCCCCATAAAAGTAAGAAACAAATCCCCAAAGAGAGATGACAAGGGATATTCCTTTTGTGGGTTGAAACTTTTCATGATAGAAAACGACACCCAACACTTCTACGATTGGAATGCTGAGAGCTGATAAAATGCCAGATAATAAAGATGAACCACAAAAGATGACTCCGTTTAGTCCTAAAAGTGACAATTGCCAGAGAACGGCTGTAGAAATCAGAACAAGATAGTATATTGGTTCTCCGAGTTTAAAGTTTCTTGCCTCCCTTGAAATGGCCTGCATAAATTAATTTTGATGAGTTCCGTTAATAATTTCTTCTTTCTAAATTGAATAATTGTTTCCTTAAGCGTCATTTAACAAAATCTATTAAGTAATATACAGCAAAAAATTAGCTTTGTAAGTTCAATTTTCTTGATGCATGTGCGATCTCCCGGTCTAGGCTGTTGTAGTCACATTCTCTTGTGGTTCACACTTTGATAAATATATAGTTTTAAATACATGGTAAAAAGTCATTAAAATATAATCTTGCAATATGTTTTAAATACTTCATCCATTCATATTAAATAATCATTATCTAGTCAAAAAGTATTTTAATAAATAATGGTTAAAAAATATTACTATTATACTCTTTATTATTTAAAAGCATTATCAATCATTATATATATCTACTCAATAAAATACTTTTTTTTAAAAAGACACAATCATTAAAAGGATAAAAGTACAATGGAAACAAACATATAGTGAAATCTAGAAATTCAATTATTATTAAAAAAATAAATTTACCTAAATAATCATCTAAGACCAAGTGAAGCATGTAAATAGTGGTCATGTTATTTGGTGCAGGTAGGTTCTAAGATGTTAACTTTCGATCCTGTTTTCTCACAATTATTCAATATCTATATACATCTTCATGCTAATTCGGACCCACTAATAAGAAGTTATCCCGTTATGATTTAGATGGTTTTTTGTCAAATAATTATACTAAATTAATGTTTTTATCAATATTTATATTTTTTCAAGAACCATAAATGGAGTATGACTTTGAGTTAATTGGATATAAAAGAAAATATGAGATTGAGTGATGTGGATGAAAGGAAATGTGGAAAACTTTATGAATGACTATTCATTGTGGTGTTGATATGCATTAAGATGTAATTTTTTTTTTTCAAAAGAAACTCACCCACCACCTCCTTATAATGAGAATCAAACTCAGGACCTCTAAGTTACTGAAAGACCTCCGAATCACTAGACTATTTGATGTTCTCAAAAAATTTGGACCATTTCTCAATTTGTGCGTGTCATCCTTACACAGGACCATGCTAATCTTCTCTGTATCGTTCTAATTTTATCGGATGTCCCCGAAGGGACTCATTAAGATGTAATTAGATGAAAGATAAGGAGAATAATTTTATGTGGCAGAAAATAGTGTGCTAAATTTTACGTTTTTGGCTCGAGCTGATGTAATATGAAACAGAAGAATATATAAAAGTGAACAGAATGTGTGCCACAAATATTTTCTATGGAAATAGCAGGTCTTGAGAGAACGAAAGTAGACTAGCCATAAATACGTAATCATTCAAAGTAGATCGATCTCAAGGTAGCAATTAAAGAAACTAAGAACATTAGAAAGAAATATTAGAAGTATTTGTAATATATTAATTTCGGGCCTGTGTATTTATTATACCACTGTAGTTGAGTTAGGTTATTAAGGAGACACCTATAATCTATATAATGTAATCTTAATGTTAATAATAATTAAGTGATCATTAAGATTCTTCATGATATCAGATTCATTACGGTTAGGTCAGAAATGTTCTTCTACATATTTATTTTTCATTCAATTCATTCACTAACTCGTTTTGTCGAAAAGTCACATGTATTCTTTTATCGAACTCTTTGCTTCCATATTGATTTCTTTCGACTATGCCTCACGAAAAGAAACCCCCTATTACGAACCCCGACTAGCAACCCAAACCTCCCACAGACGACGAACCACCCAAACTTCCCTTTTGGCGATGGCTTACAGGTTTCTGCAGCTTCTCCTCCTCCACCACCTAGTGGGGCCTCATAACCCCTCTTCTCCATATTATCCTGGTTCTAATGATAATTTAGGCAATATAATCAATACCATTGTATTTTGTGGTCATAATTATCACAAATAATCTATGTATATTAGCCTCTCTTTGATTGCTTGTTCAATGTATCTTAAACACTATGGAAGCTTCTCTTCGGAAGACGATACGATACTTTAATAGGCTCATCCCCTTTGGGACGTTTTGCAACGTAGATTTGATGTTGGAAGTAGTCCAGAAATCAGCATTTGAATGTTGCTTGGCTGATTGCAAGCAACTGGCCACAATGTCTGTTACTAATTATTTTGGCAAATAACAGCCACTCTTGGGTACTTATAATCCTCCTCCGACTTGAAATTGTGGGTTGTGCATGCACAATTTAGAAGAATTATTTCATAAACGAATGGATGATGACTGTTGCATGATTTTCTATACGGGATCAACGTAGATAATTTTTGTCATAATCACTCATCTCTCTCAGCTCAAAATTCTCCTCCACCCTAGGATCGAGCCTATAACATGTTGAAGTGAAGAGTATTTTCCGGCTGTCAACAACCAGCCCCTGAATCGGCAGGTGCAGGGCCGGATTGCAGGGAGCCGATTAGACTTTGGAAATTTCGAATACTCTTGTTTGGCAATCGGCCTGGGTCGGTTGGTGGTGGAGGGCGTCGGACCGCTGAAGTGATGTTTAGAGACAGTTTAATGCTTGGAGTCCCAGAAAGCTGAAACTTTGGTAGGTTTGTTTAACTATGAAATATATGATGTTTTTATGAGTTTTATTAAATGTATGGCCCAGAATAAAATAATCGTCATAAAAGAATATTAGGTCTATAATATTCTTGAAGAACCTAATTTGTTCTTCCAAGAACTTGGAAAACGGTTATCTTTGTTCTTGGTAGGCTTTGTGTGGTTGAGATTTTCGATAAGAAAATACTCAATTGATGATAGATTATATAGTTAGTGGTAAGGTTTGTAGCAATTACGGTTTATTAGTGGATTACTGACATAACGTGCGCTTTCACGTTAGGGGGCCTGTATAAAATTTACGTAATACGTTTATTTACGCATTTAAATTTACGTCGTTCTTATTGATTGGCGAAACTCGGGAGGACTTAGAGTGCTAAGTCTAACAATTGGTATCAAAACTTGAAATTAAGTAGGCTTGGTTAGAGTTTTAAAATCAATTACTTGAAGAGAAAAGAATTGTGACCTTTTGAGTACGTAGAAATTCGATGGAATCGATTTTCCACGGTGGAAGATGTGTATGGATGATTACATACGTACGGGAAGAAGCTGAACAAACAAACCCCATTTGGGGAGAGTCTCGAGAAGATGGATGAGGATGGATGGATGGAGTTGGGCCAGGCGGGTCTTGGGTGTGATCAGGACCCTTGTTTTTCTAGAAGCGTTGTTGTGAAGGAAACCGTCACAAAAGAGGCGATAGAGGCTTGTGCAACTTGTATGAAAACTTATACACTTGAAATAATAAAGATCTTACCAATGAAAAGTTGTTTCGCTTAAGATATTAGATAATATAGCCATAGTACAGACACGCCCAATGATTTGATAGCATTATTAATCAAGCTGTCGGCCGGTAGATATTGTGTTGATGATGAGATCATGAGGCTGATTTTATTGGCTTCGTTGCACAAAAGTTGAGAACTTGATGAAGGCGGCTTGGTAATTTTGTAGGTACTAGCGATGCGAGAAGGTGCGTAAGCTTTTATGGCCCAGGTAAAGAAGGTGCAGGGTTTTTCATTAAGTATATGTGAAGAGGAAGAACGGGAGACAAAGGTTTTGGAAATAGTGGAAAGTCACAGAGTAGAGGAAGAGGTAATTCTAATCTTATGTGCTGGGGTTGTGGCAAGACGGGTCACATGAAGAGGCTACAAAGCCAACGGTGATGCTTTCGTATTTGCGTGAGCGATTATTACGATCGCGTTGGTTCTATCTGTGATGCTTTAGTTGATTCTTGGTTGGCAGATTGGGTGGATCTTTTTCATACTACATGGCAGAGATGTAATGGTGAATTATATTTTTTGGGAATTATGGGAATTATTCATGCTAGCGATGGTGAGCAGGTTGGATGTAGTAGGTATAGGAGATGTAAATCACGAGAGTTGTCGAATGATTCTTTAGAAACTAAGAAGGTGAGGTGTGCTCGAGTGAGGAAGAGTTTAATTTGGGTGAGTCATTTGGATGGTGATAATTATCGGCCCTTTAGAAGGCGGTAATTAGAAGGTTGTTCGAGGGAGTAATGGTAATAGCAAAGGCGTAGGTACTCTATGCTTGGGCGGCGGTTCTCAAAAGAGGTTGAAGAGAGGATATGGGTGTAGAAAACGAGGTGAGATTAGAGCATGGGAGTTTCTATGAAAATGAGAAAGGATTGTCATTGGTGAAATTCACGATTGCGGATGTGTTGAGAAGGTTCTCGGGAAGTTAGGAGGCTGTGCAAATGAAGATGCATTGAAGGTGAGAAAGGTACCCCAACTAAGCGAGAATGTAATGCCGTTTTGGTGATAAGTTCGGTGAAGGAAATTCTAGGGAAGAGGATGCAACCGTTTACGTGTTGCGTAGATCATCATGTCCCCGAGTTAGCGGGCGTGTCCTATTTGTTGAATCGTTTGCCCAACAAAAAGTGTCAAATTCAAGATCCAAATGAAGCATGGAGGCGGTAGCAAAACCATCTATTGGACATCTTAGAATTTTTGGAAGTATTGCATATACACATGTTCGAGATCAAAAAAGAAAAAAAACGATGACAAAGCTGAGTATATCTTTATAGGATATGACAAAAAGAGAACTACCCAGGCTTCTGATCCACTTACTAAATAAAGTAATCATTTCGGAGATGTCGAATTTGATGAAAGCAGTTGCGAAGATAGAGAAGCTGAAGAAAGAAATATTGCGGGTCAATTTTTAATGATGATAATGATGAAGGTGTTGACTCGATGCTGAAGATGGTGAAATGATGATTTGACTCCTCCATGAAGTCAGTTAAGCAAACTCCTCAATTGACCTGACAACGTCGGGAATCAACAAGAGTAGGAGCAATGAGTAGTAATTCGAGAGTCTGAGGCTTGGAGGCTAGATAAATCTGAGCAGCAGAGTCAGTTAAAGATTTTGATTTTTCATTATTTTGTTTAATGGTTGAATGTGATCCGGTAACATATGAAGAAGCTAATGAAGAAGACAAATGGAACAAGGCAATGGATGAAGAAATTGTTTCAATCAAAAGAAATGACACTTGGGAGCTTACGAGCCTTCCAAAAGGAAATAAAGCAATTGGAGTGAAGTGGGTATACAAAACAAAGACGAATCAAGATGGAAAGGTAGAAAAATACAAGGAAAAGGTTGCTTCATTAGCAAGAGTGGATACTATAAGACTTATTACAACAATCATTTCGAACCAATGGATGATATATGGAAATGGATTTAAAAGTCGAAGGCATTTTAAATGGTTATCTAGAAGAAGTTTATATTGAGCAATCATGAATATATTGAAAATTCGAGAAGACAAAGTTCTGATTAAGGAAAGCTTTATTTTGTTTGAAATAGCTCAAAAGCGCTTAGGCTGAAGAAGGGTGGATGAATACTTTCGGAAAATTAGTTTAAGTAAAAATTCGGCGTATGAGAAAGCGTATACTTTATACAAAAACAAACCAAAAGGAAAATTACCAATCATATGCCTGTAGATAGTCTTCGCCGGTAACGATCCTCATATGATTAGTGAGTTTAAGAAAGTAATGATTGACGAATTTGAAATGACAGATATTGGACAAATGGCTTACTTTTTTGGAGTTGAAGTTGTAAAGCCAATCTAGAGAATTTTTATTAGCCATGAACCAAATATGCAAATGGTTTAACAAATTCATAATGAAGACTATAAACCGATAAGCACGCATGATCGAAGTCGGAATGAAGATGAGGAGCTGATTCCACGAAATAGGCGATAAATCCTATAGTGTTCAAAAGTCTGGTTGAAAGCTTGAGATATCTAACCTTCACTCGTCCAGATATTATGTATGCGGTTGGACTTATGGCGGAATCGTGGAGAAACTAAACAAGATCATTTATTTGCGGCCAAAAGATTTTGAGATATATCCAAGGTATCTTGAACTTGGTTTGTTTTATCACAGCTCTCGCGATTTCAAATTAGTTGGATATTCAGATAGCCATTATGGTGGTGAGTTTGATGATGGAAAAAGCACTTCCGGGTATGCATTTAATATTGGCTCGTGATATTTTCATGGTCATCGAAAAAGAAGCAACAAGCAGGTTGCTCTCTTGACATGTGGCCCAGATATATGGTGGCGGAAATGCAGCGTATCCAAGCTATGGTTAGGTAACATATTAAATTGAATTAAAGGTAGCAAAAGGAAGGTCCTATTACTATTTTGTGGATAAGAAGCTCGTAATTTCACTGCTTAAAATCCAGTAATCTCGCATGATCGAAGCAAAAGCGTATTAACATCGGTATCATTTTATTGAGCAGGGTGAACAATAAGATTGTGGAATTGGTGCACTTAGAACTGAAGAACAGTTAGCATATATTTTTAAAAAACCCTTGAAGACAGAGGTGTTTCGGACTTTGAAAGAAAAACTTCGGAATCTGAAATTGCGTTTGAGGGGAGTGTTAGAATTTGCAAGCATGAATTTGCATGCGAGAATAAAGTTGATGGATGATATTGAATGAAGATCTACGCCATATTTTGTTGTTGACATAAAACCATTTACAATGTCAACGATTAGAATTCTATGAGGCTAAAATGTATTATATTTATTAACAATTGTTTATCCTAGATTCTGAATTTATTGATTATAAATAAAAATGCATAATGTATTCTTTTATGTGGAGAAAAATAATTTAGAAATAAAGTGTATAATATAATAAAATCTCTCCTTGAGAGAAATAAACGGCAGCTCATTGTAACCAAATTTATTCTAAATTACTTGTATGAATATATATATATATATATATATATATATATATATATATATATGGAATACACGTTCAACGGTAACTTGCATCTTTATGTATGGTGTGATTCGGATTAAGCCAGTAGTCATAATAGCAGTACACCCATTTCTCGGTCTGATTAGATGATAGTCTTGGATGGATCACCTGTGTCTTGGAAGATCAAGAAACATGTGATAATGGCTTTCGTTCTACACATAAATGGAATACAGTGCAATACAATTTCTTGCAAATTGAAGTAATTAAAAGGTTTGATGTTGTCTTGGCGGGCTTAAATTAGGCCGAGATGACACAAAGGGTAAAGTGCTTGACTCACTACAACAAAGGGTTCGGGCAGACAATTCTGATAAGGGATTTGATCATAAACTGGCGCTAGCATCCGCTCATGGAAACTGGAAAGCTTAGTCCAGTATAGGAGAGCCCAGTACTAGTTTGGAAGTTGTGGGGCCGATCCAATGGGCGTGGTCTTGGCGGTCATTAATGCATGTTACCTAAGGAAATACTACGTGTAAGCCCATTTTTGTATTCCCTTTACTATGAATAAAAGATTTGGTTTAGTTAAAGAAGCGTGTTGAGCAACTGAGAAAAGTTCTGTTGATGTAAATCCTATCTAAATGTTTGAGTATATCTTTACCGTCCATTGATTAGAGACCAAATCCCCTTGCGTGGACAAGGGGAGTTTTTCTAGGTAGAGGGGATGTCCGTGTATAATCCACCCACAATCGCGGAAGGTCCACGTACCAGCGCTTAAGAGCATGAGGATCCGGAACCGCGGAATGAAGCAGGGGATACAAAACTCTTTAAGCTAGGAACCGTAGCTATAAAGGCTAAGATCCTCCACAAGCTTAAGGATCCGGATGTGATCCCGGCCAACATGGAGTCGTAAAAATACCAAATAGACAACAAATAGAACTAAAAGAAAGCAAAGTGTCGGGAGCCAAAGATGTGCAGCTATGAAAGAACAAAAGCTGAGGACTATACAAATACTCTTTTGTTCATTGTATGGAAACATTAAATTATGAGTTAAGAAGGATCGGGAGGGGATACATCATCCTACTTTAGTTCTAGAAAGTTACGAGGCCTTTCATGTTCGCCTCCTACAGCTTTGGCACACTTATACCTAGATGGTCCTCTCAGGCCCGAGAATGAAGTGCAAAAGAGCGAGGTCCGTCCGGTGTGGAGCCCCGGACAGTCACATGAATGCATCGATGGTTCGAGATGCTTTTCAGTTAGCTTCCATAATGCACTTTTTGGTGATTATTTCTTTCGGTGACCGGCAAGCGTCATTTCTCTGCGACATCTAAATCCTTGCGGCCAGGCTCTCCTGCTCCCTTTTTGAGGCATCTACTCTCAGGTGAGGAGTCCTCTCGCCTGCGTAGCTTTCGGCTGTCTTCGCATGACCTGCGATGCGCCGGATGATAGCAACATCTTCCTCTGAAGGGTGGTGTCTGAGCACAATGTCGGATTTACGAGGCGGCGTTGTAGGATACCCTGATTCGAGGATTCTCCTTGTTCGGAGGCCTTGATTCGGTCTCTAATTGACCGGCACGGGAATGGGGCCCACGTAAGAAGATATGAGTCCACTTTTAGGATTGAAAAACCAACTCGCTTTAGGTCGAATAACTACAAACATGAGGGGAGATTAGGGGAGAGTAGACTATGGGGGATATATGGGGGGGCCGTGCCTTATCTCCCAGAGAGGCGGAGAAGAGATCAACTCTTCATGATTACGATCCGTAGAGGATCTCCTCGGCAGGAAGCCTGGTAGGAAAAGTAGGAGATTGTGGAGAGGTCATTTAGCTTCATGAGGGGCTGCGATGGCCGGGGGGCGACAAGGGGGATCCGCCCTTTTCTGGGAGGTAGAGAAGTGCTCGATGGGGACATGAGACCGCCTCGTGGACGAGGCACAAACGAGGAGAGAAGGCTGAAGAGGAATCCGAGGCGTTGTTGGAGCCAACCTCTCCGTGATCTTCCGGCTCGAGGCCAGCGGTGGCGGAGTGTCGATGGTGCCGGCAGGGGTAGCATCACGGGGCATGATCGGCCGGGAGGCGAGAGGATTTACAATCTGACCAAGGGAGGATGGATGGAAGAGGTCCCCTACCGAACCACTGGGAATCATTTCCCCCTACGTTCTTTCAGCTCAGAACAGCATAATCAAATCCCATTTCTGATCGCGTCTCTAGAAGGATGGCGGAGGCCTAAATCGTGGCTTGAGGTGGGGATAGAGGCGGCAAATGGGTCGACAAATGAGGAGAGTCCGAGGAAGAGGTACCTTCATGGGGGCTCGCCTTCATCCTCCTCCGACCCAGTACACTCGCGCTGCGGGATCGGCGAGGATTTGAGGGCACATCATAGAAAGTCGAGCCAAGAAGGAGGAAAACCAATCATTATTATTTGTAAAAATACTACCGCCTCAGTCGAGAAAGAGGCCGTAGGGATAAATTTGGAGGCGGCGTGGTCAATGCGTTGAAGGTAACCCACAGCGCCTCCAGGGCCTTAAGATCACGTCAGCAATGGGGAAGAGAACCACCGCCTTGAGAACTCGGCGGTCAGTATAGAAGTGTAGAGGCATGGGGTATCTTTCCACCTAGAAGGTGGAAAGACAATAGATCCCACACTGGCTTAGCGAGATCGAGTGCTCTCTTGGACTTAGGGTGGGATGTGAGCCCGGAGGGAACACCTAAAGGGAGGCCCTCGTCAGAGGCGAAGAAGAAGAAAGGCCTCTAGGTTTGTGGTTCCACCTTAGAGAGGGAGGCTTACCAGAAACTCTTCATCTCCGTCTTCACCATGAAATAGAGGAACTCATCCTTCTAAGTGCTTTGTGAGAAGGAGGTGAAAAAGAACTCCACGGTAGGAGCCACGCCAGCCAAAAGGCATACTGAATAGAACCCCACGATGGAAATCCACGTATTGGCGGTGGTGGGAGGATACACGCCATAGACGTCACTTCCTCCACGTAGGGTGGGCGGGAAGAGCGTAGGCCGTTATGCAGGGCCCCTACGATAAAGGTCTCCTCGACCGGGAAGAGCCAGGATTCGGTGGCACTGGGCATCCTTGGGATTACCCGAGGAGGAATTCCGTGCCGGGACCTCAGGTCAACCAGGTCTTCCTGAATGGATTCATTTGCCGCGTCGATTGATGTTAGCCACCACCGCCTTGGCTGGGGGGGATAGCGAGAAAATGAAGCAGACTCACAGAGGCGAAGGGTGGCACGAAGGGGCAGACCCAGGCTTCCCGGCCGAGGCTGCAGGGCAGGGAGACGAGGATGACTGGCGTCGTATGTAATACGACCTTGAGCGGCAGAGGTGTACGGCATTGTATGAGGAAGAAAAAAGGGCTTGATTAGAGAATAATGGCAGTAGATGTTCTCAGAAAACGAGATATAATTACCGAAGGTGAGGGGAAAATGTGAAGGGTTTTCTCCAAATTGATTTGGGGGAAAATAAAGAGGGGGTGATGAAATGTCTCAGTAGTTTTGATAGTAGAAGGCGTTTATGCAGAAAGATATTAAAACTATTATTTGAATATGAAAGTGAAGATACCCGCCCATATTAGTCGACCCATAGAAAATGAGGCGAATTAAAGGGCAAATGATAATCCCATAAATAAATGGTGATAAAGGATCGATTACGCCCAGGTGGAGCCCTCAGAAATGGATCGAAATAAGGCGTCGAATAAATGGGCGCGGGCCAATACAGTGGGCGAAGATAAATAGGTTAACGGTCGCCTTTCGTCGATAAAGGAGAGCCGTTGGAGATTAACGGTTTGATTCGGCTCAATTAAGATGGCAATTAAGATCATAATTACCCGACCTCTTAATGAGCAGCAAAGTCATTAATCGACAATGAAGGAGTGATCAAGGCTCGGCCGAGTTAACGGTCCGAATAGACTATAAAAGGTAAACCTTGAGGACAAATTAACTAAGTTAAGCTGATATCGGAGTCTGCTTTTAGAAATGGCTCTTTCGATCCTTCTTAAGCTTGATCGTCGAATTGTTCGTATAGCACTCGCTTGTTTTTGTAGAGCTACCATTTGCAAGCGTTTAGTTCAAGCTTGGAAGATTTGTGAACCGGCCAATTAGGCCAAAATCAAAGGCTAATAAAAATCAAATTGATTTGTTGTCATAATTTTAGGGATTAAATCCCGTTTAACCGGATCTTGTATAAATTGGGGTATTGAAAATAGTATTTGGTGTCAATAGCCCTAGTAACTCAGGAGTGGGACTAAAAGCGCACTGAAACAGTGTTGAAAAGGTTGAAATGACTATTTTGCCGTTAAATAATGACTATTTTGCTTTCATTTCTTCAAACACTACACTTACAAATAAGGAGGGCTGAAATAGTAATTTCACCTCTTTTAACATTGTTTGGGGTGTGTTTTTAGCACCTGTGGTAGATATACTGTTAACTAATTCTAACTGTTTTTCAAATATCATTAGGTGATCCTGGATCACAAAATTCAACAGTGTTTGTCACTAGAATTAACCATACAAAACTCAACTGTTTCAAATATTTTCAAATTATAACTGAAAAAGGGTACGTATGAAGGGGGGAAGGGGGTGGAATGGTGTTAAGAACGAAACAAACCTGAAAATCCTTGTGGATGAGCATACCAACGGTGCTAAAGACTGTAGCAAAAAAGCACATCATCATATTGAACTCCACAGCCAATGTGAAATTGATCTCTTGATTTGCCTTCTTGTAAGCAAGCTCCATCAATGGTAGGACAAATCCATTTACAACCGCAGCTGAACCTATCATAACGAACCCAATTATGTAATCCTTAGTCGACTCGCCCTCTGGTCTATCACTGGTGGCATTGAAGGCCAAAATCGCTGGTCCAATCGTCAGCAAAACCAATGTATTCACCGTGTAAGGCGTAAACTTTTGCTTTACAAGCAGGAACGCGAATCCTGCGGTGAAAGCGAGCTGGCACGAATAGATTAGTGATGAAGTGGAGATTGGCAATTTAGAAGATGCGGCAGAGTAGAGGTAAGCAATCGCCCCAAAGATTATGCCAATGATTACTGAAGCATTAAATAGAGGCTTTTCCATTAGAATAAATTTGGTATTCTTGGAGCCTTCAGATTTTTGTCGAGCCATATAGGTAATGGCAAGAAGGACAAGAATTATGGGACATCCTGCTGTTTGTAAGAAGCTAGATAGCCATATTTTTGATCCTCCATGTAGGAAATAGAGACGAATGACTAGAGAACCTGCGCAACCACCAACGATCATTGAAATTGCACTTACAACAAGGAACAATTTTCTCAGACTGTTGCTCATTGGCTTAGCAGGCTCCATCTTATTACTCTTTTTCATTCAACACTGAGCACATAAATGAGGGAGACTTTGGCTTTATTTATACTATATAATTGGTTTGTTCCAACAATACTCATGAACTTTTCTCTCCGTCCCAATTTACTTGACTGCTTTATTAAGAATTTGATTATATTACTAATATATTTTAAAAATTTACTTAATCAAAAAAATACTTTAATTAATCATGAAAATAAAAAATATTTTATTAAGGGATAAAAGTGAAAAGATCAAGATAAATTTACATTGAATTCCTATATTATCAAGTAAAAAAGAGATAAAAAATTTTGCTACATAATCAAGTAAATTGAGACGGAGAATATTATTTTAATTTTTTGCATATTTCTTCCTCGTTATCTTGTTTATTATTTGGATATACACGATGATTGATGATGACAAGAATTAATAATAAAGCATTTATTAACATTAATTTTAACATAAACACATAATAATGTTAAAATATACAGTATCAATAATATTGCATTTACTAACATTAACTTCAAATATATTATTGAGATTTATTTCCTACATTGACCGACCAAGACATTCATTCTTTTATTGAGAGCATTAGAACATGTACATCAATTTTTTTACAAACATCATATTTTTATTTTTGGATTGACTTTTTATATGTTCTTTAATAGATTTTTATTATTCAATTCACTATTGAAAAAGAATATGGAGAATATAAATTTAATGAATAATTTTATAGGAATCCGACTTATTTTAAGGGAGCTGAAAAAACATCAATTTTTTTATTTTTTTAATAATTTGAACCCCTATTTTAACTTTTAAGAAATTTGATGCAGATACTATTACTCCATATGGTTGTTGCTTGTTTACGGAATGTATATAGAGCATTACTCCACATGGGTGTTGCTAGTTTAGGAAATGTGTAAAAATGCAGTTAATCCTGGTGGACCAAACTAATATTGCCAAAATCCACATTGGTAATTTAATGTGAGTTAATACTACGTCTTTTTACTCCTCATTTTTACGAATTGATTTTACATGGAATTTCATGAATTCTTATTATAATTGATTGAGAAAATATTATACCCATAATTGATTGAAAAAACATCAATTCTTATTATAATTGATTGAGAAAATATTATACCCATAATAATTGATTGAGAAAATATTATACCCATAATAACTACACCTTATTTATTTAATTTGTCGTATATGTATTTATTGTTGAGCTTAACAAAAAGTAAATACTATAATGTCAATATGATGTGCTCGATTTAATACACGATGCATAATCATGAGAACACATTAGATAGAATGATTTTCATCAATAAATTAAAAACGCAAAGATATATTACCTCCACTTAGATTTAATATTGATATCTGGTTTAAAAATAAAAATTACTTAATTCACAAAGTAACTTAATCTTATTAAATATATTGTTATTAACAAAACAGCGGTAATACACAAGAATGTAGTGTATATTATCTAGTTTTATTAATATGTTGATATAAAATAGTCGAAAGGGATCGTATACAACAATAATTGATAGCGTTCTTTGACTTGATTTAGTGATATCTGTTTTTTGCTTTCCTTTACTACAAAAAGGACTCTGATAGCGGATATGTGCTCTGTAGGCTCGGCGATTCGAGCCGAGCGAGATTGGCTTGAGGCTCGTCTTGATGGATGAAACTTGAGTACGGACCGGAGTGGGGAGCCTTGCTGGCGTTATTTCGCATTGGTTGTATTGGACTTGATCGTAGGTCTATGTTTTTTGATCTCTGATCAATTTTAGACCCCTATGGACTCCTTCTGACCGTTTGCGTAGGGCTTGGAGAATGTAATGGTAGGGACGTCGTCTTACATGAGTGGGTGCTTGGTGGGACTATGTAGCTTGAGAGGCTACTAGCTTGGTGGAATTTGAGTTCGAGCTTATGAGTTGTATGGAGTGATGCTTGAGGGAAGTTATTGAAGTAACATTCTTGCTGGCTTGTACTGGCCAGAACTTGGCGGTGTGTTGCTGTAGAGTGATGATCATTGAGAAGGTGGAGAGTTCGGCATTGATGATCTTGGTCGGCCAGACATGGGCATAGCGTGTGTCCGTGCAGTATCATTCTGAGGGGTTGAGCGTTCACTCTTGTTCTATATACGAGAAGCTTGATATGTTGAATGACTTGGGGGGTATCGAGATGTTAAATACAGGTATTTGGATAATCTAGGCTATGTAGGCAATCTTGAATATTGACGTTCTTGTAAATATGAGTCGATTCTGGGTAGATTTTGCTTCAAACTTGGAGAAATTATTGTTTTTGAGCAGTAATTCCTAGTTTGGTACGTTGGTTACTTGAGGTGTTCAGTACATAGGGATTAGTAGGTTTTGGTTTGCTAGCGGTTTAAAATTTTAACTTGGAGAAATTTTAGAGTTTTCTCTAATTTCTCTCCGTAATTTCTAAACGTTTTGGCATTTTACGGATCATTTCGAAATAAGGAGGGGGGAGGTATTTATAGTGAAATAACCCGACCCGATTTAATTAATTAAAAATCGAGTAATTGGTAATTCGACGTAATATAATAAAAGCGTGATTCGAGAACGTAATTGTTATCAAATAGCGGGCAAATTATAGGGTAAAAAATTTAATTGAAAAAGTTGATTCACGATTTTACTTAGAGTTTAAAGAATTATGTTAAGTTAGCAATGCAAAGCCTTTATTAAAATAGCATTTTTATTCTTTGTTTCATCATCATAGACTATAAGACAAAAGAAAAATAATAAGCCTGCTTAAAGAACACGAAACCATACTCTTCCCAATTGAAGAACTCAAAATTTTTTTTCTTTTCTCCCTTTGATCGTAAATCCCTTTTTCTTTCTAAAATTCAGGAAAAAAATATATCATCTTCACCTCTTTACATGCTACATTCGTTTTAATGTATGAAATCTTGCCCCTTTTGAGTTTTGAGAATTTCAAAAATTAGGATATTTAAGGATTCCAAATTTAATAATTACAATTTGTTAAATCATGATCTTTGGCTCCCCAGATTGAATTAGATTTGTCAATGGAAAAGAATTGAGTTTTTATTTAATTTTAACAATTTATTTGAAATTATATAAATTAATTAAAATTTGATTTTTTTATGTTAGATATGTTTAGATTTAAGGTATTTATGATTATAGATATAATAATAGAGTTTTTTTCGGTAATATATTAAATGAGAAAATAGTTATTTTTGGATTTTAATTAATTTTATAATATAATTTCGGATTTTTGGTAGAAAATAGAAATAAATTATAATTTTGACTTTTAAAATAAAACTCAGATTTTGTTTGTGTTTATTCTTTAGTTCAACTTGACATATAATAATCTTGAAATTTTGGGAAATATTCTTATTTTTGTTTATTTATTAACTAGAATGGAGATTTAATAAAAATGTCAAATTTTATGATTGTAATTTAAATCGAATTTTTTATATTTTTATATGAAATTTATGTGGTTGGATCATAATCAAATATTAGAATTTTGGAGTTCTTTTGGTATTTATTTGAATCATTGATGAGTAAATAACTAGTTTGGAGTTAATTGAAAAAAATCGATTTTTATAAATAAAAAATATAAAAGCAGTTTTTTATTAAATTATATAATACGTTGGGCACATGAAATAAAAATATTAGAATTTTGAACCTATTATGATATTTACTTGATTTTATAAAGTATTGAGGATTCCACTGGAAAATAGTTAACTACGGGTAGTTCGGCTGGGAATAATGCTTAAGATACGTTTTACAAATAAGAATACCTAAGTTTGATTAAATGGGTCACGAGAAATATAATTAAAATATGATTCTAAAGTATTGATGGAAAATCTGATACATTATATTATTTAGGAGTTGACTTGGACCAGGAGGTTGTTTTACTAGGCGTGTTGGTAGCTTTTGGTAGTGGTACTAGCCTTGGTGAGGATTATCTCCCGCTGTGTTGGTTTCTTACCTTTGGATGTTTTCTAGATTGTAGATTCGTGTTATATGTGTTGCTGGCTTTATTTGTGTATAAGCATATTTAGTAGTGATTATTGTTGAAATTGTTGTTGGGTCATGTTGGGAGCGATATAGGTTGATGAAATGCGGTGATGACTAGAAATATTTTGATTATAATATATGGGCCGTGTAAACATGACACATGATTTATTGTTGTGGAATGTGGTTAAATTGTGACATGTGAAACTGTGTTGTTGAACTTTTGGTGGAGTCGTGTGTGGTACCGTGAGTGGGTCTTGAATTGTGTGTTAGGGTTGGTCGAGTCGCGTGGCAGAGGAGCAGTCGATCCGTTATGGGCGATTAGAGGTGTGTCTTTGTAATAACGCGTTCATTATGAGTATTATTGTAATATTATTTGAGTTAGAAATTTAAAATTTATGTTAGAGTTGTGTTGTTAAACCGAGGCAATGGCCGCTTAGAGCGAGAAAGTGAGCAACTCTTGAGATATTTTGATGCGGAATACGCGAGGCTTTTCTTTATCCTGTCAAAATCATGTCGTTATGTCATCTTAGCCCGTTCTTCAGAACGGCGAACTTCTGCCAATTATTTTATAAATTTTAATTATCTTCCTCGTTTAGCGAGCTTTGGTGCCAAAAATTTCACGGAGAGTTTCCCGAACCATTCTGCGATGTTGAGGTAAGAAAGTTTGAATGCTTTGGAGTATTTCTTGAGTTTGAGGATGTTGACTTTTTGGGAAATTGAAGGTGACTTTGAGCTTTGATGTTTATTATGTTATAGGAGTACCATTTAAAGAACTTAGGTTATAGATATAAAGTTGATAATTATTGATTTATGGGGTTGAAATTGTCGAAAGTTATAGTTGACTTTTTGTGACTTCTAAATGGGTTTTAAATGATAGAAGTGTACTCGTGGACTTTATTTAGGATTGTTTTGAGGTGTAAGTTGTGATTTTTAGGTGATTAGAGAATGTTCGGATATTATGAGTTTTGTAAGTTGAATAGTGAATTGATTTGAGATTAAAGATGGTTAGAAATGTGATGATTAGTTGTTAATATCGGAACGTTAGGGCCTTTGAAACTAGTAATTGGAACTCGATCATTAATAGGAAAGGTTGCGAACTTAAGTTGGAATAAGGTGATAGGGGAACTTTTGTTGGGTTATTTTGGGGGTATCGATATGAGATTATATATATAGGTAGAATGTTATATTACTAGTTGTGTTATAAGTAGTAATTATAATTTTGAATGTTTTTAGGCGTTGATCGCGGGAAAGGTCCGCTGTTGTGATTTCGCGGAGTTTTCATTTAGCTAACCGAGGTGAGTATCTATCTCACGGGTGTTGATTAACTATTTGATTACGAATATGTGTATGTGTATATATGTGATTTTGTGTTGAATTATATGTTGATTATGCGTTGTGGGTTGAGTGTCGATTAAATGCAATTTTGAGGTGTTGTTAGTCGTATTAGGAAGAGTTGTGTGTTTGAGTTGATGTTGTCAGTTGAGTTGTTTGTCCGGTATATTGCTTCGTTACTAGTACGATTTGGGAGTTGCCTCGTACTTAGTAACGATTCGTTGATTCTTCGTGCACTTGTTGCGATTAGGTGATGGCTTATGTCGGCCGGGCATAAGTTTCTCCCTGAGGATGAGGTTGATTATATGCGCGTGGTTATGAAACCGGACTTATATTGAGTTGTAAATTGTTTGAGTTGTGAGTTGTTGAGTTGATAGAGTTGTTGAGTTGATACTATTGTTGAGTTGATCTTTATTGTTGAGTTGTTGAGTTGATCACTTATTGTTGAGTTGTTGTTGAGTTCTTGAGTTGCCTAATCGTTGAGGTTGTGGTGTAAGATTGTTCACAGTGGATAGAGTAGAATTAGGTGTAGTTTACGTGCGTGTTATTCTGATTTTTCTTGAGATATCGTATGTTATTGTTGATTTACCCGTCATTTTTGGATAATTAAATTATTATGATTTATGACCATATGAAAATGATAATGAAGCTAGTGACTTTATATTAAGATCCTAAGTTGAATAATATCATATACCAACATCTATCATATGGAATATTAATTCATTTGATCTATTTATTGCGTGATTGGAAGTTGATTTCATTCTTGAGATATATATTCACTAAGGCTTCGCGACTTACGCCTATTATTTATGGAACATTTATTGCTAGGTTGGCAATTGGCGTTGTTAATTTCGGCAGGTTTAACTTGGTGTTTGTGCTGTAGAGCTTAGGTGAGCGGCGGGTGGCAGTTGATCCTCACAGTCTCTTTATTTTGTTGGATTGTGGTTGTTGTCTGTATAGTTGTTATTTTGAGATACTTGTTGTTGTAGGTTGTTGTATTGGTCCTTTGGAGTTATGTTGTATATTGGTTGTTGTTATGTGGTTAGGAATACCACGATGGATCCTTTTTCTTAAAAAGTGTTGTTCTCGAGTTGAATATTATTTTGTTGAGTTGTTTGAGCGAGGTTTCACTTGAAATCGAGTCATCCATAGATTGGTGACTGTTATTGTCGAGAGATTTGGGGCGATTTTAACCTAGGGGCATACGACTGGGTCGTTACATGTACACACGGGCGGTGGATACTTTGCTGTTATGGATGATTGAGATACTTTATATGTGTGACCTACAGGGTTGTTATAGCACATTTGTGGGCATATGTGATCCTTTTGGGTTATTATAGCATATGTCGGGCCATTGCATTTGTATGTGGGCATTGTTGTGGTACATGTTGGGATGTTGGATTAGAGTGTTTGGTAGTATTGTGCTTGTGTTGATTTTACGGACCTTCGAGATTAGTGGGGCTTGTGTAATATGAGAAGGGTGTGAGATTTACTTTTGCCATATTGATGAACTGTTTGGGCTACGTATTCTTTCGAATCACTTGTATTAGCGTATTTAGATCTTGCGTTCTATTGTGCCTGCTGTTAATATAAACTGTCTAATACTGAGTAGGGTAGCGTTGTAAAAGCATTTGAAATATTTTTACTATTGACGAAATACCGAGTTTATATATATATATATATATATATATATATATATATATATATATATATATATATATATATATATATTTAAGATTGGGTTACGCCTTGACTTCGTTGGTGTAATGGAGTCACATTTCGACCCCGATAAGTTTACGCGAACTTATTTGACCCCTCTAAACAGTCGGGTTGAGGTAGTTGTTGTAGGGCGGGCCCCGTGAGCCTTCTTGAGCTGGGTGTTATCCTTTAGGTGGCGGGCGTGGTGGGTAGGGATCCTCGGCCGGTCATTTTATTTATGCACTTGCTCGAGTTTTGAGTCATTGTTTACTCTAGTTGTGGGTGATTTATATTATGGATGTATTATTGAACAGTATTTTTTTTTTATGTCACTCTTATGTATCGAATATGTGATGTTGGGTTAGGTTTCGCCACGATGATATCCACGATGTGTATGGAACTATTTCTACTTTTACTGCTTAAACTGTTTTAAAATCAGGTCTTTTTATTTTTTATATAAATCGTTGGGCGACTCGGGTATCCGTTTCTACTTAGCAATTAGCCTCGAAGGCGGCCGACTCGGGATGGAGTAACTTCATATAGACTTAAGGGCTTTGAATGCTAAACCCCGATTGGCCGATACGTTTGTAGATAGATCATGATCTTAACCGTTGATTTTGAGGCAAGATGCGGGCTGTCAGTATTTGGAAATTCTCTCCCTCTTCAATTAACTGGAAGCAGCGCCTCTTTTGAGGCATTCCTAGGATTTTTCTGGGTCAAATAAATTTACATATTGACCTTGACATTTCCTCGATATGTTAATTCAGCCCTATAACTTTCAAAACCCTATTTCGAGTTTAAAATTAGGATTAATTAATATTAAATTCTAATTTTAACTTCAATTTAATTTAGAAATTTAATGTCGTTGATTTGAATTTAGGTTTAATCGAAGCGCACAATTAGCCACTTGTGACGTTTTTTATTGGCTCGTCTTTTAATTAATTTGATTAATTCGTCTTAATCAATTTAATTGTAATCAAATTAATTAATTTTCCAATAAATTTTTACTATCTACACATAAACAAATGAATTAAAAAGTCAAAATTGGTTGAGTTTTTGTCGATAAACAATTTATCAATTAAATGGAAATTGAGGGTATACGTATATGATTCCAATTAGCTTGTAATAAAGTTGATTTTTTAAAATTAAATTTCTCCACCTTCTATTTTTTATTGATGCATTTCTATATTTTGTTTAAATTAGTAAAAGAGGCATTGAATGCTTATCGCAATCCATTTATAGAAATATTTGATATATGTTTAAGTTTAATTAGAAATCATTCTAAAATTGTGTAAAAACTTACCTTGTGAAAAAAAGCTTACGCTCAGGTGAATTTTTTGTAATTAATATTTTCATTTTTTGAAGGGATAATTTGATAACGAATAAGTCTTTAAATATAATTTCGAGATATTTCTTGGGTTTGACATAGTTGAATTTAGTTGACTTTTCCATAATTCAATTTTATGATGAATCTTAGTTGGTTGGGATTACTGTGATGTATATAAGTGAATTAATTAAGTGATTTAGAGATCGTTTGAGATGTTATGTTGGGTTGACTTTTAGGTTTTAGAGTTGACTTTTGAGTTTGATATTTTCTAAGACTTTAAATATGTAGGAGGTTATGTTGGGACCTTATTATAAGTTATTGTGATATTAAATTGGTGATTTAAAATTGATGAAAGGTAGTTAGGTTGAAAAAAGTATTAATTCCAGTTGAGGTTATAATTGATATTTTGGAGTATAGGTTGACCCAATTATGGGCTATTTGATTAACTAAAATGATTTATAAGTTGATTTGTAATGATTAAATAATTAGATGGAATTATAGCGAGGATCGGTGGGTTGTGTCCGTGGGATTATAATTGATAGTTTATCGAAATCATGTTAATTTGTTTAGAGATAGTTCCCACTAAGGAGTTGGTTATGTATGTCTTCTAGAGCGCGGTATAGTAGTAGGTGCTTGATTATACTTTCTAGGTGTTGTTTAGGCGTTGATAGAGTGGAAAAGAGCGATTCACGTTGATTGTCTTTCGTGAAGGTTTCGCGGTATTTAGCGAGAGGTGAATGCTTATCACCGCGGGTGTTGCTACGTACTTACTTTAAATTGTGTGAGCGTGTTATTGTGATATGATTATGTGAGAATTATATACATGTTATTATGATATGATTATGTGAAGAGGGCCAGTATATTGTGTGTTATGATTACGTGAGAATGACATACATGTAATTGTTATATGATTATGTGATTATATTACATGGCGTTGAAGATTGCTTGAGGTAAAGTAATAAGCTTGAACTCCAGGCCTATATTTCGATTTAAATGGCCTTGTCGGTGTGTTTGACTTATGATTGTGAGATGTTTTAATTTGTGTGCTTGGATATTGTTTGGGAGACTAGAGTAGGTAGGATTTATTGAGAGGTGATGGTTAGAGTTATGTATGACTTGAGGTACTTAAGTATCGGGATTTGACTATGTTGGGATGATTAGGGGTTAAGTGACTGCACCCTTGCGAGGATATGCGACGATATGTGCCTTATACTTAGTGTATAAGTGCGGTGTACTTATGCTTAAGTATATAAGTCGCGGTGTGCCTTATACTTAATTAATATAAGAGCGGTGTGCCTTGTCTTAGTGTATGAAGTGCGATGTGCGCCTACTTTGTGTGTCGATGCGGTGTGCGCTTATACTTTGTGTATAAGTCACGAGTTTTTGTACTATCTTGCGGTATAAGTGCGGGGTGATTATTGATTAGTCCATTCCTGCGGGTAGGCAGTTAGTATATGCTTTGGCGTTAGAGGATGGTATACTAGTGGGGATCGAGAGAGATAGGAGGTTTGATGACTAAAGTTTTAGTCGTTGTTGAGTCTATTGATTTCTTCTGAAATTGTAATGGCTGCTTTGAGGACGCTTACATTATATCTTCGTGTATTAATAATAAAAGAGATTTTACGTGGAGTGTGTTGTATGACCTTTTTAGGTAGTCACGGATATATGTATTTTATTCATATTTGACTATTATATTATTGATTGACTGGATTCCGTATGGTAAGTTCGGCACTTGTGTTAAGTTTATTTAAAAACTTCGCGGCTTACGCCCCAGCCGTTGGGCGGCATTTCATTTGTGCCGGGTTGGCGGTTAAGTCATTTGAGAGTTTTGTTCAGTGGCTAGGTGAGCGTCGGGTGGTAGAGGATCACTGCGATCGATTTGATGTGTTGTCCATTTGTTTGATTGTTGTGTGCTTTTGAAAATTTAGCCTTGTCGGTTGTTGTCATTTGTATTCGGGATCACCGATCACAGTATCCATCTGTTGTCGCACTTGCGGCATTAATTTATCTTAAGGATATCTTTGTGTAGATATATATGGAGTTAGTCGTTTCGATGTCAGTGATGGATTATAAATTTTAAAAGCATTTTGATTTGGAAAACTTAATTGTGATCACATTTTTGGATGAAGCAATTGTGTTTTAAAGCTGAGTAGATCCGTCGGTTTGGTGACTACGGTGTTTCGGATTTTAATGACTACCGCCGGAGGCGGCCAGGCACAGGGTGGAGTCGTAGCAGACATGACCTAAGTGGGATTTTGTAGCTTGAGGAGGCTCTTTGTCTTTAGTGGGACTTGACTCAGGAGCTTGTAAAATTTGTGTGGAGTGATAGCAAGCAAGTTATTGAAATGACATCTCTTAGCACAAAGTACTACGGCGGCACTTGAAGTAGAGTGTTCTTTGTAGAATGATAAAGGTAGGACTTAGTGAGATTGGCCTCGCCCAGGATTTGATTTAAGTTGTTGAAGTGACATCAGCTACACTTGTACTATAAGCGGCATAGCGAACTTTGTTAGTGCAGTGATGAGGACTTTATTTAAGCTTTGGAAGGCTGTAGCTTATCTATCTTGTACCACTTGAGTTTATTGTTGTAGTGATGATCGGTATGAAGGTGTAGCGTCAGGCACTTGTTGATGATCTTGTCGATCGAAACAAAGTCTTTTAGCGGCGTGTTTGATCGATTTATAGTATTCTATATACGGAACTTGATGAATCAAACTTGAGATTTTTCGAATTCATGCAAGATTTATGGGCAATGGCTATTTAAGGCATTCACGAATATTAGCGTTCTTGAGAAATACATGGCCGGTCTACGTCGATTTTTGCTTGCTTGAGCTTGAGGAATTACTATGTTTATGCAATAATCTTAATTCAAAGTCTATTTTTAGGTTACACAGGTTGTTTTCAACCACGAAGTGGTGTTTTTGGTGGTGGTTTAAAAATATTTAGCTTGGAGGAATTTCGGAGATGGATTCTGCGTATTTTTTCGAGATGGTTTTGTGTATTTTCGATATGAATTGTTCTCACGAATTGCAAAAATAGAGGTTTATAGGCTTCGGGCTTGAATAGTCTCTTACGATTGTTTGGTTTATTTTCAGGTGGATCATGATTTTAACCATTGAATTTTGAGGCAAAATCTGAATCGTCAGATTTTTAAGAAATTTCTTTGCCTCGAAGCAATAGGCGCCTATTTTGAGAGTAAAAGGAAGGTTAGAATTATTTTTAGGTGGCTTAGCATTTTAAGTGTTGAGCCTGAACTTTTGAGATCTCAATTTGAGCACGTAACTTTTAGATATAGATTTAAATACTACATAGCTCGAGTACAATTTTAGGCCATATGGCGATTTTCAATGGATAAAATTAAATTTTTTAGCCACCGAACCTAAATTTATTATACATTTAATTAGGGCAATTTTCTAGGAAATACTTGTTAAGAGGGTTTCACATTAAATTTAGGATTCGATCGAGAACCTATTACTATGAAATAGGGAAAAATACCTTTAGGAAAACTCCAGCAATTCATATTACAGAATTGTGTTATGTCACATGGTAAATGATGTACAACATGATCACGGCGTGGCATCTGGTCGTATTACTATGAAATAGTCAAATTACCATGTAATAGAGTCGGCCGCTCTGTCAACGTGAAGTCATGGTGGCCAGGAGCGGACCTCTAATAGAGAGTTGTCTTGTCAATAGGGAATCAAGTCTATCATATAATTTAATCTATCCATATTTTATTTACTCAGCGAAGCTTTATGAGCTATTTCGTGACTAATATAGCGTATGTCGCGTATATGTAGTGAATTCTGAGATGTACAAGAATCAATTGATACCATAGCTTTGAGTTGTATGAAGGTCTTTTAATTGCTGAAACATGTAAAACATTTATGTGTAGTTGTGCTTCGCAACACTTTGAGAAGCTCATGGTTAAATGCTTGGCTCTTGACCACTTTTTGATTTCAATCAAAATATATCAAGATGAAGATTAACTCCATTATCTTGTACCTGAGTTTGCGACTTGGATATTGACAATATAATCGTTTTCCTTCTTCCAACTGACAATGTCAAGTATCCATCGTCAGCGATCATTATTTAGGAATGTTATTCTTTGGATGCATCTTAAAACCGAACACACAAGTTGCAATAGCGTGGGTAATAAGGAAAAATTTGAAATAGGCATTAATGCGTAGTCGATTAATGAGACATTCAACTTGAGAATTCGAAACCAAGCGTTTGATTAGATTTTATGACTATATGTTCATTGATAATAAACAAATTTCTTACTTCGATGAATCAGCATCTAGAAGGTAAATGGGAATTGAGTTATATACTCGACTTCATTATTCCAATTATATTTCACTAAGATGACGCTTAAGTCGCCCGTTTGGAGTAGCATTAAGCAACATCGTACCCTCTTTGCATTGGCGTTAATAATGCTCGAGGAATTATCACATAATATTCATGATATAATGAAGGTTCTAACTTACTTGAATTGATGTCTCCCTAAGGAGGAGCAACTTGAATGCATTAGTAATATATTTAATTCAACTCTTTTTATACTTCATAATGAAGATACTATACATATACAATAAATTATAATTACATAGTAGATGAAATAAATACTTGCCTTCCGGTGTAAACTGATGACATAATCTCAACGGTTGACCCGTGTTAAATTATGTCCCTTCGGTGACCTGACTTAACTTGTCTATTCGAGGCGTTTCAAAATTTGTTTGTCGAACATAACTCTTGAGTTGTCTCGCGGAGTTGAGTATGAATAAAGTTCAAAGTAGTTTTAGCGACTTCGATATAGAATTTATTTCATTCATTGTGTTTCAACTACATTAAACACAATTCTTACATGTATTACTCAACTAGTGACACATTTAAGGTAAAATGGAAATTACGTTGGTATACAAAATTGAAAGATTACATCCGTTGTGTTTAAGCTTCATTAAACATAATTCACTGCTACGTATCTTTTGAAGTATACCTTTAAAGATCAGAATGATGTCTTATTCTTTGGATTACTAAAGTATGGAGTGATACTTAAATTGAGAACTTGATAGTATTTATGTAGTCCTCCCGTACTCCTTATCAATTGTGTGGCTTATATCCTTGGTAACTTGTCTTGACATCCTGAGCCAAACCGAGATTAACGAACCTCTGTTAAGTCTAGTAAGAGTTGACTCCGTTCATCTAGCAGGATTGAACTAGGGTCCTGTTAAAGTCATTTGCCATAAGTATCACTCAATTTTTATTCAAAATGTCTTTAAAAGAAGCATAGGTTCAAAGAAAGCAGGTTTGGTGTTTCAACGATTTCATGGATGGTTTATTGTCTTCTTATAATGTAGTCACCTATCATTACATAAGAGCTCAATTATCTTTCTTTGTGCCTTGTATCCTGGCTACTACTATACTTGGCTCGTAATCATGATCAAAATCATGTGAGTCAAAACAGTGTCTAAGACACTGGCAGTTTAGCCATAATGACAATTCTGACAACAAACCATTTGAGATATGAGGTTTTATCAAACCTCTCTTTCTATTTCTTAAGTGTTATAGATATCCTTCTTTCTGTGCTTTGTGTTTGAAATAATGAAATCAAATCAATAACTGAAATCATAGTTCTTTGTGCTCTCAGCTTTACAAGTGATGTGTGAACCAAATGAAACTGACATTGTATGCGGTTATCTGAACCCGCGAGCATGCTTAAATGATTCATGAGCAGAGTTCACGCAGTGATGAAACTAAATATCAATGACATGTCTTGAAATGTAAGGTATTACAACATTCAAGATCATCCAATAGTTTTCGATTGTGTGATAAAGAGATTGACTATTCATTTAGTGCTTGTTTACAGTGGCTAAGAGACAATAGAACTTTAGTAGTCTTCATAACATAATGCCTTTAAAGCTGAAGGATCAAGGAATTAATTACCGATGCATCGTATGACAGTTTAAGTGATTGTAATTTAATAGTTTGTCTTTATTAGCGTACAATAACTATTTTCAATGACTGCGAAGGAAAATACGTTTAGCATTTATATATTATATTAGCACAGGATTTATGGATTTATCCTTAAGCATCTTATTTAACATAATAAAGTTATGTTTTTAATTTGTCTCTTCTTGGTGAATAAGCAGGTAATTTTTAGTGTGCCCGTTCATAAAGGGAAATATGTCGTGAATAAGCCATGGGTTTCAAGAACATCTAACATATTACCATCGTAGTAAAATATTATGCCCATAGTTCGACTCCTGAAACATACAAAAGTATCCAGTCATTTGTGGTTGGAATACAATAAAACATTTTTGAATCAGTACAATGGTAGATTAACTAATTAA